>JBAMBR010002991.1:0-77271 GCA_037044475.1 Zaprionus obscuricornis | reverse complement strand
AAGATCTTTAGCTTTATTTATTATAAAAAGAGTATATTGAGTTTGTGACAGCAGCAAATGTATGTAACACCCATAAGGAGGCGTGGCCGATCCCATAAAGTATATATATTCTGACTCAGGATCAACAGCCGAGTCCGTCTGTCCGTCTGTACGTCTGTACGTCCGTATGAACACACAGATCTCGAAGACTATAAAAGCTAGAGACTTCATTTTGCATTTTGCAAAGTGCTTGTATTAGTTGCAGGCAGATCAAATTTATTTTGGATTTTTGCCACGCCCCCCCACAGCCTCCACAAATCGATGAAAACCATTTTGAACACACCACAGCACCCACACCTAGTCAAGCTACTTGACTTGAATTTTGGTATAAAGTTAGAATATGTTGTGTAAAAATTTGGTACAGATCGGATTATTAACATGGAAGTTATACACATTTCAAATACCAAAAGTTGAGAGGCGTCTCTATAGCGTACGCTTTGCCTACTGTTCTCACGCCATACACGACGGCAACATTAACTTTTTCACACTTGTAAAGAGTTGGGCACCGAGTATTAAATAGTCGAGCAGACCCCACTTAAAGCATTCTTACTTGTTTTTTTTTTCGTCTTTAACTTTATATTACAAAATTATAGAAAAAAAAAAACAAGTTAAATTTTTTAGCAGCAAGTAAAGCAAAGCTTTACAAACTCTTAGAGATTTTTTTTTTTTTATATAAAATATTTTGACTTTTTTCTGATAATTTCTATGATCGCTATAAGAGACAATGCTGCAATGTGCAACAAAATTAGATAGATATAGCTTAGGCTTTACTAAGCTTAAATGCAGTAAAATTCAAACAATGTAACTCAAAAATTACTCATACAAAAGCCTAAATTCCAGAGATGGCTGCTACGTTAACTATAACATATAGTAGTCCTATGTGATTTTCTTCACATTTATGTAGAGCTTAGTGCTATACGCAACAACTCTAGAAAATGTCAGGCAGTTAGCTTTAAAATAAAATTGATTTTTACTAGAAGCAAATTGATCTACATTACATTATGCCTGTAGGAATCCTTAGAAGTTCAATTGCATAAATATAATATACATAGATCATAATGAGCTTAGATCAATAACATCAATTGGCCAACATAAATCTATATAAAGATCTAAAAGATTTACAGATCTTTATAAATCTTTGTATAGCTAAAGAGAAATTGAGGAAATTGCGATCACATAATGATACATAACTGTTAAGTAGCGTGATCTCGTCGTTTGCCATATAATAATCGACAAATATACGCAAATCGGAAATGTTGACTAGATAGATGATCGATCGATCGATCGATCGATTGATCGCGATCACACGATCAGTATAACTTGGGGATGTGCAAGCAAGCAACAACAACAAAAAAAAAAACAAAAAGCTGATGTCTTGACAGTGAAGGCGGTACAACATGTGATAGTTGGATGGGGAAGGGATAGAGAAGATAGAGGAGGTGTATGGTAAATCGAACTGATCAGCAGATCAGCAACCAATTGCATAAGGGCTAAGCGAATTTGTTGACTACTTGACTGAGCGAATGAATGCCAAGAGATTAACAACAGCAACAACAACAGCAACAAGTGAAAAAAAAAATAAATAAATATAAAAGAAAAACGAATAACGTAAAGAAGAAGAAGAAGACGAAGAAGAAGAAGAAGAAGCTGAAAAGGTAAAATGCAAAACAAAATGGCGACGGTATATGCCATATACATACATACAAATATGCTGTATATGTACATATGTATGTTTGTATGTAGATCAGTTTTGTGCATCAGCAAAAAGAGAAGAAAAATAAAATCAAAAATAAAATAAAATAAAAAATAATAATAATAAAAAAACCAGTTCAATTTTTATGCTTTTGTTAATTGAATAATTTTTTTTTTTTATTTCTTGTTCAGTTTTTGTATTTGTTTTTTTTTTTAAATAATTTTTTTTTTTTAATTATTAATTCAAAATATGTATATAAAAATACTGCGCTTTTTTTTTTATACATATATAGTTATATGTATGCATATGTATGTATGTATGTATGTATATGTATATTATATAGTTTATATATCTATATGTATATAAAAAGTTTTGCACGACAACAAAAAAAAAAAAAAAAAAAAAAAACACTATTTTTTTTTTTGTATATAAATATATTGTATATATTTTTTTTTTTCTCTCTCAATATATATAAAATTTTTGTTTCAGTTGTAAATGTGTATGTATGTGTATGTGTGTGTATGTGTACTTATATATTATGCTTATTCTAATATTTTTTTGTCTCTTTCTATATAATATATATATATATATATATATATATGTGTATGTGTATATGTATATGTATATGTAATTGTTTATCAGCAGTTTTTAACAATTTATAAAAATTTTGTTTTGTTTTCATATCACAAGAATTTTCAATTTCCCCAAAAAAAAAAATTTTATTTTTATATATATATATATACATATATATTTATCTGTGTATATAGTATAAAGATATATATATATATATTTTCTTATATCATCTAACTCTTTTCTATATAAACTTTATATATATATTATTTTTTTTTTCAATTAAAATTATGCATAAAATTTTAATATATATTTATAAAAAAAAAAAAAAAAAAAAATTACACATTTGATTAGTTTCCGTTTGTTAACTTCATTTAAGTGGGCTGGCCACGCCCAACTTTTGTTTTAGCCATGACAACAAAATTCATATGTATATATATGTGTGTGTGTGTGTTTGTATGTGTATGTGTGTTTAAAGCTTTCTCTTACAATCATTTAAAGTTTTTTTTCATTTTTTTTTTCGTTTTGTAATTTAGCGTAAAAATTCTTTGCAAATTAAATTTTCTGCTTGATTAATTAATTAATTAATAATAATTATATATATATATATATATTTATTTTTTTTTTGTTATTTTTGTTGTTTTTTCATTTTCTTTACACAAAGTTAAAATAAATTTATTTACATTAAAAATTAAAAAAAAAAAAAAATTATTATTAAAATTAAAAATGATTTAAAAATTATTAAAAAAAAAAATATTATTATTATTTTGTTGCTTAAATTATTTAATTAATAAACTGCTTAAATTAATTTGTTCTTAAAATTTAGCAAAAAAAAAAAAAAAAATTAATTATATAAATTTTTTAAAATTACTTAGCATTATAATTATGTGTGTGTGTGTGTGTGTGTGTGTTGTCTGATATGTTTTTTTTTTATTTTTTGGAAGTATTAATTTTTTTTTTTTTGCTTGCGTTAATTAATTTAATAATTTTATTTAACAGTTTGAAGAAAAAAAAAAGTTTTTATTTAATTTGATTAATTAAATTAATTAATTAATTATTTGATTAATTAATTATTGATTTATTTGTAACTTACAAGGCCAAGGACCAGGCCCATGGCCACGCCCCCATGCTTGGTGGGATCAATTTTGTGGTTATTGTCACAATATTCTCTCTCTCTCTCTCTCTCTCGCTCTCTCACTCTTGCTCGCTCTTCCTCTCTCTCTCTCTCTCTCTCTCTTATGCCAGCAATGATATGGGCGTTGTTGCTGTTGCGCCTGTAGCGGCAGCAACAGTTGCTGCTACTGCTGCGGCTGCTGCTGCTGTTGTTGGTGGCGTTAAACGTGCTGCGCCCAAGGCGGCCAGCGCCTCTGGATCAAGCCAAAGTTGCAATTGTGAACGTTGCAGCAATTGTTGTTGCTGCTGCTGATGATGTTGCTGCTGTTGATGTTGCTGCTGTTGTTGTTGTTGCATAATGTTTATCAAATTGTCGTTGTAGACGGCGGCATGCAACTGCAAATTGGGACTGTAGACGCTGTGTGTGGAGCCGCCGCTGGCGCTAGCTGTGTCGCTATATGTTGATGAGCTGCTCTCATAGCCAGAGACGGGTGAACCCTTTGGGCAACAGAAGCCGGTGGGTGACAGCGACGGCGCTGAGAATGGGCTAAGCACGCTTTGTGGTGTTGATGGTTTGCTGCTGCTGCTGCTGCTGTTGCTACTGTTGCTGCTGTGGCTGCTACTGTTGCTGTTGCTGCAGTGATTGCTGTTGTTGTTGTTAAAGTTGCTGCTGCTTGTGTTGCTGTTGCTGTTACTGTTTGTGTTGCTTGTGCCGTTGCCATGAAACTGATGCTGAGGACTCCCGGCGGGAAATGCCGGCAATGCTGTTGCTGCACCAGCGAATTGCATCAGCAACGGCGGCGATTGAAAGCAACTTGCAACATTGCCAGCAAACGGATGATTGCTCCAAATAATTGGCTCTCTTTGCTTTGGCAATGCGCGCTTCTTCTTCTTCTGTTGCTGTTGATGTTGCAGCAACATATTGTTGTTGTTGTTGCTAGCATTCATCATGTTGCTGCTGCTGTTACTGTTGCTGTTACCATTAATTGTTGCCTGCTGCTCAGCATCATCTTCAGCATCAGCATCAACATCACGTTCATCATCACGTTCAGCATCAACATGATGTAAATGTAATTCCAATTCTGAATCATCTTCAGCATCAATATCATGCTTTGGCACATCAGCAACTGTTGCTGTTGTCATTGTCGTTGTCGTTGTGGCACTTGCTTCATCCAAGAGATAAGGCTTAAACAATTTCACTTGCTTTGCGGGCAACTTATGTTGCTGCTGCTGAGGCTGCTGTGGCTGTGGCTGCTGTTGCAGCGACTGTTGTGGTTGCTGTTGCTGCTGTCGCTGTTCAACAGCATCATCAGCAACAATATCAGCATCAACTTCAACTTCAGCTTCAACATCAACATCAATATCAATATCAACATCATCAGTCTCTGCATCAGCATCAGCATCATCATCATAATGATCATCATGATGATGATGATGATGTTGATGATGATGTTGATGATGATCGTTATCATCATTATCATCGCTTGGCTCACATTTGATGGCCTCCAGTTTACTCATTTTATCCGCTGGCATACCAACAGCAACATCGGCTGCCTCAATGCTGCCCCAAAGTGTTGCTGCTGCTGCACGCTTTCTGCAACTTAAATCAACGCATGCATTTGACTTGAGCAACTGTTGCTGTTGTTGCTGCTGTTGTTGTTGCTCACGTTGGCGACGCGCTGCACTGCTTAGCGATAGATCCATAGGCGCTGGTGTTGCTGCCGGCTCCAGGCGCGACTCAAGTGGCAAATATGCGGCAGGTAAATGATAACCATATGCAAGCGTCGGTTGCTGTTGCTGCTGCTGCTGTTGCTGTTGCTGCTGCTGAGGAATGTGGCTGCTGTTGTTGTTGTTGTTGTTGCTGTTGTTGTTATGGCTGCTGTTGCAGTTGTTGCTGCTGTGTATTGGCACGACATTTGGCACTTGTTGCTGTTGTTGTTGTTGATGTTGCTGTTGTGTATTTGAAATATATGGCAACGCTGTGGCACTAACTGTTGTTGCTGCTGCTGCTGTTGTTGTTGTTGCTGCTGTTGTTGTTGTTGTTGTGGCACTGCTGCTGCTGCTGTTGTTAGCAATGGCTGCCACGACGGCAGCAATTTTGGCAGCTGTTGTTACATTGCTGCTGCTGCTGTTAGTTGCTGCTGCAATTGTTGTTGTTGTTGTTGCTGCTGCTGCTGCTGTTGTTACTGCTGCTGTTGCTGCTGGCGATAACAATTGTAATTGCTGTGATTGTTGCTGCTGCTGTTGTTGCACATTGACTTGTGGCAGGGGCAGTGGCAGTGGCAATGGCATAGCAACAGGCACATGCATATGTGTTGCTGCTGCTGCTGTTGGCGTTAATGTTGCAGGTGTTGCTCCTGCTGCTGCTGCTGCAGCGGCTGCTGCTGCTGCTGCTGTCAAATGATGATGATGATGATGATGATGCGCAAAACCGTTGGCCAATAAATGATGCGCATGCGCTGCTGCTGCGGCGGCCGCAGCGGCTGCTGCTGCTGCAGCTGCAGCATGATGATGTTGCACATGATGTGCCAATGGATGTGGCAAGTTATGAAATTGATGTTGCTTCAATTGTTGCTGCTGTTGCTGCTGCTGCTGTTGCTGTTGGTGTTGATGTTGCTGCTGCTGTGCTAGCGCATGTTGCTGCTGCTGTGCATGTTGCTGCTGCTGTTGCTGTGCATGATGTTGCTGCTGTTGCTGTTGCTGCTGCTGTTGTTGCTGTTGCTGTTGCTGCTGCTGCTGATGCTGATTGTTGGCAACAGATGAGCGCAAATTTGGCTCGCATTGCAACCATTTTTGTATTTGACGCCGATGAATATTATATTTGCGTGCTGTTGCACGTTGATTGCCCTTGCAATCATTATCATTGCGATATGATTCCAACACTTGCAACTTGAAATGTGGCGTAAAGATGCGACGTGAACCCATTTTGGGGCTGCATGCATTTGTTGCTGCTGCTGTTCCTGTTGTTGTTGCTGCTGCTGTTGTTGTTGTGCAATTGTTGCTGCCGTTACTGTTGCCATTACTGTTGCTGCCGTTAATGTTGCTATCAGCCGACGGCTGTTGCTGTCGTTCATTAGTTGCTGTTGTTGTTGTTTCTCTGGCATGTCGCCTATGTTGCTGCTGCTGCTGCTGCTGTTGCTGCTGATTGTAATTTAAGGCTGCAATTGCTGCTGCTGCTGCTGCTGTTGCTGCATTGCTGTTGTTATCCATGTTGTTGTTGTTGTTCTTGTTGTTGTTGATTTTGTAATATAAAAATTTCGTTGATTTTTAGTTGTTGTTTTTGTTGTTGTAAAAATTGTTTTTGTTGTTTATCAAAAATAGTATTTTCTCTCTCTCTCTTTCTCTTGCTCTTTCTTTCTCTCTTTGTTTTTTTTTTTGTTGTAAATATAGATTTTTTATATATATATAATTATATGTTGTATATAGATTTTTGTTTGTAAAATTTTATATAAATTTATTTTGTTGTTGTTGTTGTTGTTGTTGTTGTTGTAAATTTGCTCTAAAAGTTATATTTGCTGCTGCTGCTGCTGCTGCCGCTGTTGCTGTTGCTGCCGTTGTTGTTGTCGTATTTGTTGCTGCTGCTGTAGCTGTTGTTGTTGTTGTTGTTGTAGCTGTTGCTACTTGCGCGCGACGCTTGCGCTTTCATAACTCGCGATCTGGCAGCGCTGGCACAACAAACACACACACACTGAGACAAGTGAGCGTAACAACAACAACATGAAGAATGAAAGAAAAAAAACACGTTAACGTCGTCGACAAAATGTTTTTTTTTTTTTTGCTTTTTTTTTTATTTGTTTCTCTGCTTCTCTCGGTTTTTCTTCTTTAACTTTGTTGTTGTTGTTGTTGTCGTTGTTGTTGTTGTTGTTCAAAAGTTTAATTCGAAGTGAACAAACAAAAAAAAAATATAAATTTTTTTTATTTTTTTTTTTAATTTATATATTTAATATATAAATTAAAGCACAGCAAACACTTGAACGTCAAAAAAAATATTATAATTTTTTTTCTTTCTTTTTTTAATGAAATTATATTTAAAATAATAATAAAACAAAAAAAAAACAACTAATATTTGATTATAGAAATTTCTTAGTTTGATTTCAATTTGCACAAACACACAGGGGGAAAAAAAAAATTTTATATATTGTTCCTCTTGTTGCTTTTGCTGTTTTTCTGTTTCAGTTTCAGTTCAGTTTCTGTTTCTGTTTCTTTTTTTTTTTTTGTATATATTTCTGACTACGCGACGCGATCCGCAACCGCACGGCAAGGAATCCAAAACACAATTGTTCTGCCTTCTGCGTTCTACATCAAAGATACGTTCTAGACTGGCTGGCCCGACGTTGTCGGTTGTCGATTGTCGGCTGTCGGCTGTCGGTTGTCGGCTCTTGGCTGTCGGCTGTCGGCTGTCGTTCGTCGGATGTCGCTGCTGCCGTTGCCGTTGCTCTCTCTCACACGCATACAGAGACAGGCAGAGACGTACGCATACGCGAGAACGAAACGAAATGAAATGAACTGAACTAAACGAATGAACGCAGCAGCAACAGCAAAAGCAAAAGCAACAGCAGCAGCAATAAAAACAACAACAATAGCGACAAGAGCTATAGCGCGCGCGCCTCTCAGTCTGAGAGTGTGAGTGCAGTCGACGCTCTGTCTGCGCGTTTTGCTGCAGATCTATGTGTATGTCTGTGTCTGTGGCTGTGGCTGTGTGTGTGTGTGTATGAGTTCTAATAGCTCATCAGCAGCAGCGCAGCAAGTGTGCTTTGTGCGTTTGTATGTGTGAGTGTGAACGAGTCAGACACTTGGCGGGCCCCAGAGTCTTCGTCGCCGTCGTCGCCGTCGCTGTCAGACTAAACCAGTTGTTGTTTTAGTTATATTTCTTCTTTTTGTTTTTCTCTCTTTCTCTCTTTCTTGCAACCCAACAAAAACAGCAACAATGGCAAGAGCAGCAGCGCAGCAGCAGCAGCAACAGCAACAACACCAAACAACAAACAACAAAAACAATAACACCAACAGCAATAGCAATAGCAACAGCGCGGCGCTGAGCACTGAGCATTGCAGACAAACTGACGACAATCGTCGGCGAGTTGTCTGCGCCCCTGTATTATGCATGCATATACATATACATGTCATTTACCTATGTATTAGTACGTTTAGTATGTGTATGTGTGAATGTATTTGTGCGTTGCTTATGTGAGACTCGTTCTTGTAGTGCTTGTTGTTGCGGCGACCGCGGCGCTTTTGTGTGGTGCCTGGTGTGGAGTTGATTTTCAGCTACAAGCGACGCGTCGGACATAATGGACAGAAGGGGACGGAACCGAACCGAACCAAACGACGATTGCTGGCCCTGCCCCCGGGCACAGCCCAGGCCCAACAAACGATCTGACTGCTGCCGCACGGGCTTGCTTGCTAGCTGCCTGGCTGGCTGACAAACTGTGTGGTGCTGGCCACTCAAAATGAACGCACAGTGGTGCTAAAGTTATATAAAATAATGCAAATAAATTATGTAATGAACAATATAAATTTTTATTTAAATATTTGCATAAATATAATATTTAATATATTTTTTATATACATTTTTATTTTTTATATAAAAAATATAAATAATTAATTAATATAATAAAATAGAAAATAAAATATGCTAAAAAATAATTAACAATTTTTATTTTATTAAAATTTAAAAAAAAAAACAAAAAACATTTTAAATTCATATAAAAATGCGATCGCTTGCTCCACTGTATTGCTGCTGCTGCTGCTGTGCGCCAAAGCAGCAGCAGCGACAGCGACAGCAGAAGCAGCAGCAAAAGCAACGACAGCAAACGACTGCAAACCACGTTGCGGCCGCTGCCAACTTACGCTACAATTTCGCTGGCACTGCCAGTTTACACTGATACTCAAACTCGCACAAACAGACACACGCACATTGAATATATGTACATAGCGACAGACACTCCAATGCATGCATATGAATGTATGTATGTATGTATGTACGTGCGAGTGTGAGGCTATAGTCGTGGCTGGCAGACATTCTGGCACTAGGGCTCGGCTCGGCACGGCCCGGCCCGGCACGGCACGGCCGACATGTTGTTTGGTGCTTTTGCTTTTGCTTTTTGCTTGACGTTAGCGACTCAACGACTCAGCGACTGAGAGACTGAACGACTCAGCGACTGAGAGACTGAACGACAAAGCGACCAAACGACTTAACGTCACATGAACTTGTTGAGCGCTTGCCAGCGAAGAGAGTGCTGCGGCGAAGGTGTCTGTGTGTGTGTGTTAGTGTATGCTGGCAATGCCTTTTATCCCCCCCACCCCATACCCCTAACAGCAAAACGTTCAGCTCAACGATAGCGCACGATGTGCATATGCAAGTAAAATACATACATACATACATGCATATGCGCATGTATATGTGTGCATTTTTGACGCTGTCTTTGTATGTGTTACGTATACAATCCGAGAATCAACTGTTGAATGTGTAATGTGACTGACTGCGCGCTGGCTGAGCGCAACAGCGATGCATTTTTCAATGTGCATATGTATATATATATATGTGTATATGTGTATGTGTGTGTGTTTGTGTAGATTTGTTGTTGTTGTTGCATTTGACTGTGGGTGCATTACAGTCACTGTTGCTATCGTCGTTGTTTTGGTTACGTTCCCCTACTCCTCTGCCACACACACACACACACCTCTCTCTCTCTCTTCCTCACTTCCTCTCACTCCACACTTGACTAAGCTCAAAGACAAAAGGGCATAGAACGTAGCGTGCAATAAATATAGCAAACAGCAGCCGCAGCAACAGCAGCAGCAGCAGCAGCAATAACTAAAATTGCAAAAACAACAAAAATAAATGACAAAAAGAATCACAACGAACTAAAATAGCAACAACAACAACAACAAGTAGAACAACAACATCAACAGTAGTTGAACCGCACTTGTTGCAAATGACAAACGAAAAAAAAAAACATTTTTTTTTTCTATAGCCGATGAACGCGCAGAGACAAATATCAGCGCTGCTGCTGCGCAGCCTCGGGGGTGCTGCTGTTGCTGCTTCTGTCGCTGTCATCGTTGTCGTCGCTGTCGCCGTCAACTGGAATTCATGAATGAAATACATATGCATGTGTATGTGTATGTGTATCTCTGTCTCTGTCTCTGTCTGTGTCTGTGTGGCTGTCTCTGTGTGTGTGTGTGACTTTGCTGTGTATATTTTGTTGTTGTTTTTATTATTGCTTTGACGACTCTGCGTGTGTATGCAAATTCATAAATGAAAAATGTGTTTTGTGTCTATGGCAAGTTTATATTATTCTTGTTGTTGTTGTTGTTGCTGATTGTTGTTGTTGTTATTATTGCTGGCTAGCAGCATCATTTGCGCGTGCGATATCAAAAAGTGGGATCCATTCCGAGTGCGACAGAAAGTAAAAAAAAAAAAAAAATATATTAAAAAAGAAAATACAAAAATAAAACATATAGCAGCAGCTAAAAGGGGAACAAGAGAAAAAGACAGTAAAGATACACAGACATACGCAACACGCTCTAGGTGCTTGTCAGACAACAACAACAGCAACAACAACAGCAATAATAATGATAAAAAAGCATTGACTCATCTATTCAATGGCAAAGGCAGCAACAGTGGCAGCGGCGGCAAGGCGTCAACTCTATGACGCTTGCTTGCCTGTTGATAGATCAACATAGCAAGAGAGCGTGAGCGTGAGCGAAAGAGAAAGAGAAAGAGAAAGAGAGAGAGAGCAGTAGTAGCCATAGACAGTGGACAGCCGCTGCGCATAGTGCGCATAGATGTTTCCCATGTTGTAGCATTTGCCTTTTTGTTTTTATGCCTTGCCTTTGGCCTGGCCTGGCATCCCAAGAGGCTCCACAACAACAACAACAATAACAAAAAAGAAATACTAAAATCGAAGGCATAACGACGACGACGCATCGTCTGGAGACACGTCGTTGAGCGCCCAAACGCCGCCGCCGCCGTCGCCGCCTGCACATTGAAAATGTTTTTGAATTGCATTTCCAAGTAACAAATAACAAAAACAAAAGACATACAGCGAGAGAGTGATAGAGAGAGAGAGAGGGCGGAAGGGAGAGAGTAAAAAGGTTGAAGAAAAAGAAAGAAAAAAAATAACAACAACAACAGGAACAACAACTATTAAACAGGCACAGATGCATACACACAGAGACACACACACACATGGACACAAATATATAGACACATACATATTTATGCTTGAAAATAAAAAAAAAAAAATCAAAAGAATTCCACTTTTGTGGCCCCGTCGGCTTCTAAATCGATTTATCAAAAACAAAAAAAAACAACAACAAAAAAGAAGAAGTAGAAGAAGAAGCAGAAGAAAACAGGCGAGTAAAAAGCGGAAAAGAAGCAGCAGGCAAAGAGATAAAAATTGAATAAAAAAAAAACAAAAAAAGGTAAAGGTAACGTAAAAATCGAAAACCTATACACACAATAGATGCACGCACACACACACACACAACACACACATGCAAAGACAGATAGACACATGAATTGATTAAAAAAAAAAATAAAGTTAAAGAAAACAACAAAAATGATTTGGGAAGCAAGCAAGCAACACGTCTTTGGAGCATACAAAGGGCGCGGCGGTACGCGATCGTATATCTCTCTCTCTGAGTGTGTGTGCGAGTGTGTATGTGTGTGTGGGTAGGGGAAGCTAGAAAGAGATAGCGAGAAGCAAGCTAACGATCAGCTTCTCCAATATTGTAGAAGTGGGGGGTGGGCGCAAAAGGTAGAGTCGCAGGTCTCAGGTCTCAGGTCTGAGGTCTGCGGCCTGAAACAGTGCCGACAGTTTGCCGACGCCGTACTGTCTGCCTTTGAATGCGGCGCATAAAGCCCACACAGCTAAATATACACACACACACACATAGACACACTCACACACACACATATATAGCTAGCTATAAACGAGTCTGCATATATATGTATATATATAATCAGATCTTTTATTTTTTGCCAGGGGAAGTATTGAAAAACTTTTGCGCACGCGCAATTCTAATTAAATGCTAGCTAAAACTATAGCTAAAAATATACATACATTTCCAGATTAAAGCTAAAAAAAAAACGAATGTGTGCTGCTTAAATCGGTAAATCACAGCACTTAATACTATATACTATATATAAGATCAACAACTAGTTTTTTTACTAGAACAACTAACAAAAAAAAATAATTTTTTGCAAATTTTTCTATAGCTTAATAATATCATCAAATGATTTAAAGAAGATCTTTAATTTTAATTATTGTGATCAATTACTATATATATATATATATATACAGTAGATTCCGCTTATAGCGACTTTCAAGGGACCTACGATTTTACGTCGTTATACCCCAAAGACGCACTAACCGAAAGTAATTTGTATGTATATGTTTGCATGGGGACCAACCAAGCCAACGAGTTTTAGTCGCAGTAACCGGACGGACGCTTTAAGCAGAGTCGTTATAACCGGATTCTACTGTATATTATATACTATATATAGAATGCTTAGAATATGCTTTGAAAATGATTTTTAACTAACTTTAGCTATGAGCTTTATCTACCGATCTTTAATATTAGTTGCAGTTAGTGATAATTATTATGATCAAAATACAATTATATTATGTTATGGATATATAGTGAAATATGATCTTTTACTTTAATTACTACTTATGATCATTATTGTATTCTTTATCTATCAGTCTTTATCTTTAGTTACGATCACTACTATAGAAAAATGCAATATAAAAATGCAATATATATATAGACCCCAAAATACGTTATACTTTAAAGCGATCTATTGTTTTAGCTACTGTGATCAATTATTGTGATCATTATCATTATAAGATTTGTCCTATAAAGGACTTTAACTTTACTGTTATCATTATTGTGATGATTTATCTTGCGATCGACATATGTATATCTATAGTGACTGTGATCATTACTTTTATTATTGTTATGATCTTTATCTTTCGATATATATATATATATATATATATATATATACATATATGTATATCTATAGTGACTGTGATCATTAATTTAATCTTTATCTGCCGATCAATATCTTTAGTTATTACGTTATAATGACTATGATCAATTATTGAATATTGCATCGGATATATATTAAAAACAAACTTAAACTTCAATTAGTATTATCAGTATTTAAATCTATATCTCAGCGATCATTACTGTTTATCACGATCATTACTCAGCTCATCAAAAAAACATAATATATATATGCTATGATTATGCAATACTTGAATTATTATATATATAAAATTGATAAAATTGAACTTTAACATTAGTTACTATTGATCATTATTGTAATATTTATTTACCAATCTTTATCTTTACGATCATGATTGCAAAGTAAATACAATATATGTATATATATAAATATGTTTTGTATATATTATTTTATGATTCATATCTATTCTATAGTATTGCTAAAAACACAATCGCTAAAACCTTGTATTTACCACACATAATATACCGAGTATATACATAACTTTGGATGAACTTGGCAAATTGGCGCTTATCAAAAACAAAAACAAAAATAAAACTAAATTGCGATGCAATAGAATATATGTCTATATAATAGTATGTAAGATACGATTAACTCTAAATGTATAACGGATAGATAAATATTTCATCAGAAACTATTATTCACGATCCGTACACTCATAATAACACTTATGTATGTAGGTATATCTCTCTCTCTCTCTCTCTCTCTCTCTCTGTCTCTCTCTCTCCCTATGTATATATCTGTATGTCTGTCTGTATGTCTATTCTGATTTGATATACTTATGTATGTACTGTACATTCTTTTGAGGTGATCAATTTTCTTTTGTTTTTTTTTTTTTGTTATGGTGAGTTTACGTTTACGTTTACGTTTACGTTTTATATAGTATGCTATGGTATACGGTTATCGTAGCTCGCCAATCGCTCTGTAAGTAGTACATCTATGGAAAAGTCCAAAAAAACAAAGAACAACAACAACAAAAAAAAAACAAGAGTTAACTTGATTTTTTTTTTTTATTATTTCTACGACTCTTTCTTCACGTGGCTCAATCACATTTTTTTTATATATGTATTTTTTATACCCGGTAACCAGTGGGTACCTACATATTGTGACAACAGTAAAATGCTTTTTAGGAGGCGAAGACAGACATATATTCTGTTTCAGGATCAACAGTTGAATCATATCCTAGATCCTAGATGTTGATCTCATAGACTATTAGAGCTAAATACTTGATTTTTTTTGGAAAAGTGCTTGTATTACTTCTAGGCAGCTAAAATTTATTTTGGATTTTTTTTACCACGCCCAGCAGCGCCTTTAGAAATCATTTATAGTCATAGAAAATAGTGCACAGCAAGCATAATTTTAAAGCTAGTTGCTACTGATAATGTGTAACTAATAACAAAGATCTGCCCAAATTTGATCTACATCCAATCATAAATATGCGAGTTATACAACTTTTTATTTTTCTTGATTACCGGATATTATATAGTCGAGCAGTTTTTGCAATTATTATTGTGTAACTATAGATTTAAAGCTTATATATAGCATATATAATTCATTCGAATTGCATTCATCTGTTTTTCTCTCTCTCTCCCCGCCCCTCTAAAATGTTGACTCACAATTTAGCGCAAGTTACAATTGAAAATCATCGTTCGGCTTTAATTCGATTATCATGTCTAAAAAAAAAAAATGTTTGAAAATATTTAAGTCTGACTAAGTCGAACTTTTAACCCAAAAATAAAAAAATATATATATATATAGTATATGATTATCAAAGATCACGATCATAACATGGCGTGTGCAAAAACTAACGAATCGCAATATGAACTAATACTTGATAATAAGTTTCAATAACTATACATATATAGTATATATATTATATATAGTATATGATTATCTGCATTAACATTTAAGCGTTTGCTAATTTAATTAATATTGTAAATAAATTGTTCAATTTTCTATAGTAAATTATTTGGAAATTCATTTTGTTGCACAAATTCTAGGAAACTTCACATATATATATATTTTTTTTTTTATTTTTCCACATAAGTTTTGTTTATAATGCCCGATATACTAAGACTAATAAATAAATATACGAGACTTGTTCGATTCGATCGTCAACGTTGGGATCGTTACTAAAGCAAATTTTTTTTGTTTTGTTGCCTGGAAATTTCCGGAACATAAATATTTGCTTAAAAAACAAGAAGAACAAAATTGTTGAAACTGAAGAAACTGAAAATTGAAGCTTCATGTTTTAAGTTTTTGTTTTTTTTTGTTTTTTTTTTTTTGAGCTTCACAGCTTCAACTTGTACTGGCAACAAAAACAACAACAACAAGAGCAACAAGAAGAAGAATAAGAACGAGAATGAGAATGAGAACAAGCAGCCCAAAAGGATCATTTGGCCGATCGTTTCATTTACAGCACGATCTTTACCAATTCCAGGTAACACACAAGCACAACAACAAGCACAAACAGCAAGAGCAACGTTTTTGCTTTTGGCTGTGAATGCGCGCCTGGAACTCACAGCTTGGTAAAACTTGGCAACTTTGGATTCGGTTCAGTAATGTTCACATTGGCGATCTCAGGCGCCTAATGGATAGTTCTTCTTGGAAAAGAAAGCGGCCTGCCTTAAAGGAACGCGGCCCAAGACTAAGACCAAGCCCAATACACAGTACACACTACACAGTATACAGTATACAGTATACAGTATACAGTATACAGTATACAGTGCTCAGTGCTCAGTGCTCAGTCACCAGTCCCCAGCCATAGCACATAGTCCCATGCTCAAGCGCAGTCCCATGCCCAAGCTCAAGCCTAAACACAAAAAGTTGTTGCTAGGCAAACAAAGGGATTGGTGGGGCGTGCATTACGCTGTTAGCCAGAGAGACACAGAGGCAGCAGACATTGGGCCGCCGAAGCTGGAGGCGCATTAAAAAACAAAAAATGCGCTGTCTATACACAAACATCAACACACACACATACAGCTGCGTGTGTGTGTGAGAAAGGCGGCAACGCGCGAAGGCAAAACTTTTATTAACTTTTCCAAGAAATGGAATTTCTTGGATCCTGTGTGTGCCTGTGCCTGTTGCTATTGCCAGTTGCTGTTGCTGTTGCTGTTTCGCTTCGCTTCGACTGACTTTAAGTGCGGCTGCTGCTCATGCGAAGCTTCACAGCATACACACATACATACATATATACACATACATACATATACATACATACATACATATATTATAGCTATATTGAGTGAGCTTCAGGTGTTGTACACTTCGATCTTCTCAACTCTTTGCCTTCTGCATAGCTAGTTAGCAAACGCCGCAGCAGTCTCATTCTCAGTCAAAGTCTCAGTAGCCGTCACCGTCACCGTCACCGTCGCCGTCGCCGTCGCTGTTGCCGTTAAAGTCTTAGCATTCTTTTAGCTGGCAACTGACCTGACAACAACAGCATGGAGCAGGGGCACATACTGATGAGTTCACTTGCAATGACAAGGGGGCAGAGAGAGAGAGAGGGAGACAGAGAGACAGAGAGGTAATGTGCTAGTGGTTGCATGACGTTGCGTCCCCGTTGTGTCCATCCATTTGTCCAATTGTCCAATCGTCCATCGCCATCGTTGTCGTTGTCGTTGTTGCCGTCAATTTGAGTCAATTTTTTTTTTATTCTGTTCAGTTCTGCCGCAGCGAAAATGAATCGAACGAAACCTGAACGAAGCGCATAAATAACGTGTAAAAAACAAAAACAATACAAAAACCGGGAACGGGGCCCTCCAACGCCAACACACACAAATACATAAGCGCAGCGACACATACACACAAATACTGAGCCAGACCTGTGGACGCCTACGTGCAGGCAAACGGGTAAAATGCAATGCCGCTGCTGCCGTTGCTGCTGCTGCTGCTGATGTTGCTGCTGCTGCGGCGGTTTACACTGCTCGAGACGCAGCTGTGCACAGCAGGGCGGCGACGGGGGCCAACAACGACTGGCGCACTGGCAGACACACTGGCAGCCGTTTTGCTGCTAAAGCGCCACACAATGCACATGTGTGATGTGAACGAAAGAGTGAAAGAAAAAGACATCGAGAGAGAGAGTGAGAGGAGAGCGAGTGTGTGTGTGTGTGTGAATTTTAATATATGTTTATACGCTCTCGCGCTCTTTGGCTTCTTGCTCTCAGCTATTGTTGCTGCTGTTGTTCATTGCTGTCGCTGTCGCTGCTTTTGCGCTGCTGCTGCTGCTGTTTTGTGTGCGTTTGTGTCTCTCTCTCTCTTTCTCTGCGTTTGTGCCTGTGTATGTGTGTAAGTGAGGCGCATGTATTTTTAGTACAAGATTGTTGTTTAAACAAACAGGTTTTTTTCTTTTTTACACCGCAGCAAATAACTCGTCTGTCGGTCTCCCCGCAGCCAGCGCCTGTTGCCCGCAGCGCCACATTGTAAGTGTCTGATATATGTACATATGTATGTATGTATATATATGACATATGTAGAGGCATACATATGTATGTATATTTATCTGCCGCTGCTGTTGCTGCCGCTGCTGTTGCTGCCGCTGCTGCTGCTGCTTCTATAGCCTCCGCCTTCGCCTGCGCCTGCAATGCTGCTGCGCTGTTGTCGATTTTCAATATGTGTAGATGTTCAACGTTTGTTGCTGGCAGACAATGCGGCAGCCAGTTTCAGCGCTTAACTAATTTTCCATGGCAGCCCTGGCGCCAACAACAACAACAACAACAGCACGATTATGAAGAAGAAGCTAAAGTAGAAGAAGCAAAAGCAGAAGCAGTAACCAGTCGATCGCGTATCGCACATGGCGCACATGCATGGATATACATATGTATGCAACCCTGGCAATGTATGCATGCCCTGAAACAGCCAACTACAACAGGTTGGGCACTCTATCTCTCTCTCTCTGTCGCACACTGCGCATCACACAGGAAACTGTTTGTTGTTCCCTTTGCGTTGCGTCGATAAAACTTGCGCAATTTGCTGCCCCACGCCACAATATTTTTATATGCATGCCTCTGTGTGTGTATGTGTGTGTGTGTGTTTTTTTGGATGCCCGTGTGGCGATGATGCTATGCGCATTTCGCGTTAAAAAATAAGCGAAACACCTTTTGGTGTGAAATTCCGTTGTAAATAGCTTTGCGCATGCAGCGAGCGCAGCGACTGCATGCTGACCAGCACTTGCACTACAATTGCTTTTTGTTAAAGGTGAGAGAGTGTGGGTGTGGGGGGTGGGGGAAGGTGTTTTTGCTGTTCATTTCTAGTATTCAATGCTCACGTAATCTTTTTGCTTTTGCTTTTTGCCGCCTGCTTTAAAGTTGCCTTGAACAATACAACAAAAAAAGCTTAACACCAAAGCTTTCAAGCTTCTCACACACACACACACACACTAACACATACATGTATGTATATAAATTATATTGATCAGTTTGCTGATGAGATTTGAATAGATAGAAAAGAAAAAAAAAAAGAAAATATGAATAGTTTAGCTGTTGAAGCTTTTTATGAGCCATCAACAGAACCAATAAGCTTTTGCCACGTTCATAATGACGCATAATAATAACAACAACAACAAGAGAGAAAAAAGAAAAGAAGCTTTCAATATATGTAGCTGATACTATCGGCGCCTCAACGTCTGCGTTGGTGGTAGCGACAAACGTTGGCGTCGGCGCAAGGGAGACAACTCTGCTTGCTGCTGCTTGCTGATCTGCTGTTTGCTGCTAGTACAGTGGCGATCCGGCAAGGTGTACCTCAAGCTAATGTTATTTAATTTATTTTTGTATTCACACGTTTCGTATCTCTTGGCTACATTGTGGGGCAGCATATACAGCATATACATGTATATACATGTGTGTCTGTATGCGTGTGTGAGTAAATATGTATTTTAGAAGCGGGAAACAAAGCGACACGGGCAGAACAAGTGACAAACGTTAAGGTGAGCTGAGCGTGTGGAACAGTCAAAGGTAGCAGCAACAACAACAACAAATAACATTAACAGCAGCAGCAACGAACGTGGGCAGTGACGACGACGACAAGCGCCAAAAGTAGTTGCTTGCGTCTGTGTGTGTGAGAGCAAGTATGCTTGTGAGTGGGAGTCGGTATGTGTGAGAATGAACACTAAATGAATACTGAGACTCTGTGTGAGCGTGCGCTCTCTCTCTCTCTCTCTCTTGCGCGCGCTCTGTCTCTTTTACTTACACTCTTTTGTTCTGCTGGCGTTCTTCATACAGCGCATTCATCGAAATTCATTTTTCGTCGTCGCCCTGTCTGCTGCGCTCGCTCATTTGTCTTAACTGCAGTTTCATATATATACATATATATATATATATATATCGATGTGTGTGAGAGAGTTTTTTGTGTGGGTCGCACGTTCATTCAGTTGCGCTCTCTAAATACAGGCGCACGCTCTCACACATACAGGAAAATGACTGTGTGACTGTGTGGCTGTGACTGTGACTGTGAGTGCGAGTGCGAGCTCGTGCTCATGCTTATAACGCTCACATAGCATAGCGCGCGCATTGTGCTGCTCTGAAGTTCGGCAACAGCGCATACGATCGGCACAGACAGAATGTCGCCAGTTCATGCTACGCTGCCAGACATACTGTCGTCGTTGTTGTCGCCGCTGCCGTTGCCGTTGCTGCTGCTGCTGTCGACGTTGTTGTTGCCGTTGCCATTGCTGTGTTGCTGTTGCTGTTGCCGCTGCGGCAATCGTCAAATCACATTTAACACGCTGCGCATACACCTACCTTCCCTCCCCACACTCAGCCTCACCACCAACTTCACACAGCCACCGACAGCAACGCCAACGAGCAAAATCACTGTTGTTGCCGTTGCTGCTGCTGATGCTGATGCTGCTGCTGCGGCAGCTGACCTGACGATCTGTGCTATGACGCTTCCTCTGACTCCCCCTTTGCCTTTGCCTCTTGTGGCAACGATCTTCATTTTACATACATATAGATTTTTATTTTTTTTTTGCAGCATATGCAAGAAGTTGCACAGTCTGAACACCCCGAATCCATCACTAGCTGCACAAATGGCCCCAAACCGACAATTGGATATTCGCAGAAACCAATACACACACACACACACACACACACAGACTGTGACTCTATCTCTCTCTCTCACTCTGTGTGTGTGCGACCTCGACTTTGGCAACTGATCGATGCACGTAAGAAAAAAAAAAAAGCTAAGAATAAATCGAATATATGGCATATGGCTTTATGCTATATACTATATACTAAATGTGTGTGTCTGTGTGTGTGTGTGTTTTTGTATATACATAGCTAACTCTGGCTTGACCACAGCGATCCATAAAGAAGCCTAACGCTATCGCATGCATACTGGAATGTTGCCCAGTAATTTTCCATACACACACGATCTCTCTCTCTCTCTCTCTCTCTCTTACATATACATGTAGCTAAAAGCTGAAGTGCATTCTCACATATTGACGGCGATCGATCAAGCCTTCAGTTTCAAATGTGCTAACGAGACGATACAACAACAGCAACAACAACAACAACAGCCTTGAACTATGCTTAAAATGCATCTTTTGCTAAAAACTTAACGAACCTCTAAACTCTCTTATACTCCCTTCCCCCTCTCTCTCTCTCTCTCTCTCTTTTCTCACACAGTTGAACTCTCTCGTTTGTCAGCCCAAAAACTAAAATGTTATCGATAAGCTAAAGCTAAATCGTTTGATCTCACTTGCTCTTACTCTTACTCATGCTCTCGCTGCATTATCTATGCAATTTTTTTTTTATAGAACTTACGGCACAGCATCATGATGATGTCATGCATTGAAAATACACTTTGATTGCCCTTCGATAGGCTATAGCAGTGATAGCTGATCGATTATCGATTAATAGCTTTTGGCACATGCATGAACTATGACACGCAGCGTTACAAAAGTAGCAAATAACTAAAAAAAAAAAAGCTACTCTCGTGTTTGCTCAACTATGGAATACCCGGCATATGGTAGTCAAAAAAAATAAATGAAAAATTTCATAACTTTTATGTCTATCATCGAGCCTGCAGTACACTATCTGCAGCTGGTGATGTGTGGAGTCAAAAATCCGAAAACATATTTGAGCTGCCTGAAATTAATATTGCCTTCAAGATCTGGGTGCTCCTATGGACTTACAAACTAAGATGCTATAACTGAACTTGGCTGTTGATTTTACGCAAAAATATTTATACATTACGCCTCTTTCTGGACGTTGGATACACTTGCTGATGTCACAAAATCATCATGCACTCAATAGCCTATGGGTGCCGGGTATAAAAACTTTGACATGTCAACAAAATATTGTGAAATGTGCAAAGAAAAGTTGCTTCGGAAATTGAAAACTATATAAAAGCTAAAGATATATAAATACATATATGTATATGGTCTATGTATATATCACATATAGGCATCTAAGCATATAGCTTATAGTATATATATATATATATATATATATATATATATTTATATTCGTCTTAATGCTTCAATTTCTTATTATTAATAAATTCTTGACTTTCTATAGAATATTTTGTCTAGTCAACAAGATCTGAAACAATTAAAGTTTACGCCCACAATTTGACATAATTTAGGCTAAGCTAATCATACATACATACATACATATATATATATATATAAATTGTGTTCAACTTGATCAGCATTTAAGCTCAAAACAATATAAAGAAATTTTAATATTTTGCTAAAAATGAAAAAAAAAAGAAAAGAAAAGTAAAAAAACAACAAAAACTGTCTAAATAATTTTTGATATTATACTATAGTATATATATATATATATATATATATATATATGATATGATATTCTAGTTGATTCAGCGAATTAAACTGATTTGGTCAGTTAAGCGGCTCGTGTTGTGGGTGGGCCAAATATTTATTGCTGTACATTGACCAAGTTGCATTCTATTCTACTTTTTTTTTTTCTTCTTTTTTTACCATTTCTTTTTTCATTTCACTTTATATATGAGATTCTTCTTCTTCTTTATTATTATTTATGCGTTTTATATTCTCTTCATTTTTTTATATTTTTTTTTTTGCTGTCGTATTCATTAAAATTTTTGTGGAAATTTTCACAGATACAAGCTTAAGTTGCGATTATACGAAATATTCCTAAAGTTATAATATTACGAAATTGATTTCCGCGTGAGTGAAGGTTAATCACCTAAGTTTATATGCATTACGAATTAAATTACATTTCATTTAGGATTTATTTAGATTTTCAATATATTTTTTTTTATCAATTCTTCCAAAAATGTTATTTAATTTTTCACAGTTTTAGGATCATATCATCTATATATGGTAGTATAGTATATTGCCTGCCTGTCGATTTGCAAGTTCTTGTGAAGTGTTATTTCTCTCTTATTCTTCAACAACTTCTATTCTTATATACTCTTCATTTTTTTATATTTTTTTTTTTGCTGTCGTATTCATTAAAATTGTTGTGGAAATTTTCACAGATACAAGCTTAAGTTGCGATTATACGAAATATTCCTAAAGTTATAATATTACGAAATTGATTTCCGCGTGAGTGAAGGTTAATCACCTAAGTTTATATGCATTACGAATTAAATTACATTTCATTTAGGATTTATTTAGATTTTCAATATATTTTTTTTTATCAATTCTTCCAAAAATGTTATTTAATTTTTCACAGTTTTAGGATCATATCATCTATATATGGTAGTATAGTATATTGCCTGCCTGTCGATTTGCAAGTTCTTGTGAAGTGTTATTTCTCTCTTATTCTTCAACAACTTCTTGTTCTTGTCATTTTGAACCTGTTCAAGCATCCGAAAATAAAAAGAGTCCCATAAATAGACCTGAAAGAATATATGTTAAACGAACATGTGTTGGCCACTGCCCGTCCAGCTTTAGTATGGGGCTTTCCCGCACACCCAAAAACACATGTGCCATAGGGACCGTGATAACAAAATGATGCTGGCCGCAATAGCGGTAGTATTAATGCTAAATGTTTTCCCAACCAATCCGCATTATGCCTTTGCCTCTTCTAACTTTGGCTTAAGGTGCGCAAATATCAGGCAGGTTTCAATGTATCAGTCCTTGGGCTCGAGCAAACTGAGCCGCAACGAGTCAGTTCAATAACATAGACAGGCAAAAACACTACCATCCGGCGGCATTTGTTTTGGATTTCCCGTCGGATTAAGCAACTTAGTGCATAAAACCATCTCATGAGTTTCCTTCAGTTCCGACCTATACGAGATCTTACAATCCACAATTGAATTTATCTAGCTAGATGGCCTAGGTTAGGTTTATATATATATATATATATATATATATATATATGTGTGTGTGTTGGCCTGCGCTAGCGTAAAGTGTCCTGGGCGCTAATTGTAATCGTGGGAAAAACCAATCAGACGCAACATTTGTACCTTTTTATTACGGGCAATATTAGCGTAATCCATTTTTATGGCTTTATGAAGCGTTAACCGTAAAGAACTTGGCTTGCGTTTACGGCCTTCTCACATCATATCTCAAACACCTATGCTTATAATATTTACCTGTTACACTCATGCTCACGCTCATACACACACTATCTTTTCTCTTACTCTAACTCTAACTCTATCACTATCTCTATATCAATCTGTCTATGGATCGATCGATCTATTATTATCATAGGCAACAATCCGACATCGGATGTCAATTTGAGCTGTTAAATGTAGGCAGGACACGAAGCTAATCGCTCCATTCGTCAATCTGTCTCTCTCTCTCTCTCTCTCTCCCTATACTACTCGTTCTTATCTCTAAAGCAATATATGGTACATTGCATACGATCTATGACTGTATACGAGTATACCTGATACGCATGGGCTTGACCAGAGACCTTTGTCACTATCATCGACACTTGCATTTTAATTAAAGGCGATAAATAATTCAATTCTTTCTATGACAAGTTGATAAGTGTTGCATACGAAATCATGCATATATATATATTACATTTATCATTATTTTTCAACACCCAATATCCTTGCATAGGGCATATCATAGCATATACATATATCATTTTTACCTTTTTCTAATTCTACAATTTATGGAAAATTTTTATAGAGAAAATATGAAATTGAATTGAGGAAATTTGAAATATTATTCACAATATATATTTGTAATTTTTATATTATAATTATTGTGTTTCTGATGAAAAGATTTTTCAATTATAAATTATATTTCGATTTTATTCTCTTTAAATAATTCATATATATGTATATCCTTATATATCCCATATATATCATTTATGTCTTTAAAATTCTACAATTTATAGAAAATGTTAAACTTTATAGAGAAAATATTAAATTTAATAGGGAAAATTTAAAATATTTTTACGAAAAATAGGAAATTAAATTGGGAAAATATTAAAATATTATTAAGAAAAATATGAAATTCTTCGCCTATTGAATTTCATATTTTTCATATATAAAATATTATTCATAAAAAATATATACAATTTTTATATTCTATATCAAAATATTTTATATTATAATTCTAGTATTTCTGCTGGAAAGATTGTTCAATTATAAATCGTATTTCAATTTTTTGTACTTCAAATTATATGTATATGCCATATATATTCCAAAATACATCCTTGATTAGCACATATATTATTTTTATATCTTGAAAATTATGAAAATTTTAAAAAATTTAAATTTTTTACAGATGTATATAAACTCTCTAAAATTATAGATCATTATATTTTGACTTCATTCTCTTCTAAATCATTCACATACGGATTTGGCCCCATGCGACTTTTTCTTGTTCCCAAACCTATGAAAGGAAAGAGACTATGAAAGGAAAGGACCTATGGGGGATTACTTTGAAGGGGACAACATAAATATTGATAAATAAATGAATAGTTTTTCTTGAAAATACAAAGTTAACTTACTTTTTGAACACACCTTTATATGCCATATATGTTATATCCCCATCGTTGCATATCATATTTTAGTCTCATTCATATTTTAAATTTTTTAGAAAATCTATAAAAAAAATATTTAATTTTATAGAGAAATATGAAATTTTTTGTAGATTAATTCTATTTTATTTCTATTTATTTTTAACTATTAAACAATTTTTTTTAAAAAATACTTCAAATTTTTTATTTAGAAATATCCTTAAATTATTATTCATATATATTTAACATTTCAAAGTCTAAATCAAAAAAAATTTTTTTTTGCTATATATCAGCTTAAATCATCATCAAGAATTACCTATAGAAAATACTCTAACGCACGTTTCACATTCAAATTTCTCCATTGGATTTACAAAAACAAGAGAAGAAAATTAAAGGTAAAAGTTGTTGACAAGCGCATTTGATGAATGGATCCATATCCGGTAGTTGCAAATGAGAAAAGAATCCCGAGGAGCCGAAGTATTCGATAATTCGACTATACGAATTATAATAACTATACGAATCGTATATAATGAAACAATGAAATGAATAAAGAAATGTTTGGATTATACAATATACGAGTATATATACATAGGTTCACATATTGATATGCGTCTGTTAACAAATTTGGTAATTCATTTGCCAGATTTTTATTTGTTGCATTGGCATCGACAGGTGTCCAAATGCTATTTTAAAAGTTAAATGAGTAGCGTATGACAATAATAAGAAACCTTTCTACAGATACAGATACAGATACAGATACTGATACTGATACTGATACTGATACGTTATGTGTTACGTGTGTGGCATATGAATATGAATATTTGTATCTAACGTCAAACAGTAGTCGGCCGCAGCTGTCCATAAATCGCTCAGAGACCCCACCGCCAATAGTGTCGATAGGTAACGCTCCCAAAATACTAATTAGTCTTTGTCTCAATATATTACATATGTCTGTCTGTCTCTCTGTCTATCTCTGTCTGTCTGCCTGTGTCTCTATATACAAACCACAAAATCAACCATAATAATGTGCATTGAGCCGTCGTCGCCATTGCCATAAATCAAAAAATTGAAGAAGAAAAAAAAAAATACAAAATTCTTTTGATTTCTTAGTTCCGTTTTTGTAGTTGTTGGATTACAATGCATCCCATATATATATATATATATATATAGATATATATACATTCTATTGGTGGTCATGACCAACCGCAACATTAAATGATTGCCAAAAGAAGTCCCAGAGATTGATGATAAGCTTGATAAGTATCTGACACTTGCTGCAATCCCCTGAATACCAAATGTTAATCCCAAAAAATATCATTAAAATTTCGTTCGTTGTCTTGTACATTTTATGGAGGTTTCGCTGTCATTCGCTGTTGTCGCTGTTGTCACTGTTGTCGCTTTGAAGACATTTTGACAGTTTTTAGTTACTTTATTAGACAATCCTATAATTTACTTTCTTTGCCAAATTGAATTTTTTTTCATGCCATATACATATCTTCATGTGACATTTTTCTATATAGACTTTCGCGCTAACGCTAAGTGGCAAAAAACAAGAAAGCAAAGTTATCTTTGGCGTACCACGGAGATATAATACCCCTGCAGTCTAACAAGAATATTCAAATTTTTGACTGATTGTTTCTATGGTCATTATATAATATGTATATCCGGTTTGAACCAAAATTTATCTGAGATGTACAAGATGTATAAGTCGAAACTAAATTCAAATTCTATAAGTTTTAGCCGTATAACTTAATAAACAAAAAAAGTTTTTCATACAAAAATTCAATTTTCAAGCGATAGTTCCTATGACAGCTGTATGATATAGTGCTCCGATCTGACTGGTTTCAATTTATATACAACCTATGAACATAGAGAATATATATACCAAGCTTCATTGATCTAGTTGAACTTTGGATAGACTGAAATAGAGGAACGGACAGACAAACTATATATGTATGTATGTATGTATAGATTCTGCTGTAAATGCTGATCAAGAATATATATATATGTATATACTGTATTTATATGTACTAATGGGGAACACCACAGCTACTCGAGGTTATTACAAACTCCTGGCCACACTGAAAAGGAAATAAATTCTCGGAAAAGTTGCTTACATTAATTTCTAAATTTTTATAGCGGACATGGGAAAAAAACTTAGCTAATCTATTAAGATCAAAACTTGTGTAAGTATAGGTAATAACTGTAAATGAAATGATATAAAAATGAGATCGTAAGTTTATAAATTCCAAATTAATCTTTTAGCAACCTCTAATAGTGTAGGAACAATTTTTTGATATGCAGCTATTAAAAAATGTTGTTGGTATATGTAGCTATATACGAGTATATGTAAATTCTATATATAATAGAAGTTGCGATTATACATATATCTCAAAGTATATTATAGTTTATTATTTTTTTATTATAAATTTATTTAGCTCTATTTCTAGAATTCTATTATAATTTCTAGTAAAAACAATAGAAGGCTCGATTCATATATTTTTAATGAGATAATTTGAATGATTTTCTCATCATTTAGTTGTACAAATTGTGGAGATGTTCACATAGATAATTTAAAAAATTTGTAGTATCATTTCAAGTTCCCCCAATAAAGTTCCGATCATTAAAGTTTTTTTTTTTTCATTAGCTTATCATTGAGTTTCCTAATATAAAGCTATAGAATTATTCTAATATATATCTGTTATATTTATACATGTATTTACATATGTCTATGTATGTAGAATTTATAGTATATTCTCAAGATCCCAATAAATCAATAGAAGTTTCCTGTAGAATTTCGCATAAATGTTTAGCGACGAAAATAGACTTTGAGACTTGGCAAAATCGACAGACACTTTGACATTTGTATGTGTATGTATATGTGTATGTATGTATTGTATGTATGTATGTATGTATGTATGTATGTATGTATGTTTATGTAAAAGTTTATGCGTATGTGTTATTTGAGCATTTTGGCGGCGACTGCTGGCTGCTGCATGTAAAAGTTTTGGCTGTTGCTGCTGCTGTGAACCTTTCATTGAAAGTAAATGTTGTTGTATTTGTATGCGTGTGTATGTAAGTATGTAAGTATGTATATATGTATGTATGTATGTATGCATGTAAATATGTATGTATGTATGTAAGTATGTTTGTATGTACTTTGTATGTATGTTTGTATGCTGCTTGCCAAGCACAGCAGCATTCACTGCCGCTGCGTTCGACTTTTGTTTATGCATTTGTACATAAACCTTACATACATACATATGTACATATTAATAACATATACATATACATATGTACATATACATGTATATTTATATGTATGTATGTTTGTATGCATGTGGCGTCGTTAAGTTACCCAAAATGCATACAACGTACGCGAGAATCCATATCAGCAACAACAGCAGCAGCAGCAGTAATGGATGCATATGTATGTATGTATGTATGTACATCTCTGCCTACATACATACATGCATGCATGCATATGTACGTGCATTGCATTGCCCTGCCAAACGTATGAAAGTTCATGCACACACACACATGCGCATACATAGAGAGTGAGAGAGACATACAAACAAACAGAGTTGCCATATAAAGGCAAAGAAACGACGACGATGGCAACGGCGACGAAGACGAAGACGAAGACGAAGGCAACGGCAATGGCGATGGCGTCGACAGCGATGAATGCCCAGCCAGGCCATGCAATGCCATGCCAGGCCGGGCCAGTCAGCCCAGGCAGGCCGACGCGTCGGCAGAGTCGAGCCAGACAGTCTGTCGCCAGAAAAATCTACACACAAAAACAACAACAGCAACAGCAGCAGCACACAAACAAATTATACACAGACATAAATACAAACACATACACAGACAACAATATACATAGACAGAGCAAGAAGAGCGACAAGAGCACAAGCCGAAAAAAAACGAGGGCATGAGGGCGAATTGAAGGGAGCGACGACAACAGCGACGACGACGATGACGACGGCGACGATGACGGCAACGACGGCGTAAGCAATGACGGCGCGCGTTGTTGTTCAAGTCGTTAGCGCGTCGCGCAGTTAACGCTGCCTCTGCTGCTGCTGCTATTACTATTGCTGCTTGCGCTGTTGGCGTCGCTGTTGGCAGTGCGCAGCGCAGAGTACAGTGTAACACATACGTAGCGCAGGGCAAAAGCTGTATAGCTGTAGCTGTAGCTGTAGATGAAGCTAAAGGCAAAGGCAAAGCTAAAGCCAAAGCTAAAGCTAAAGCTGAAAGCAGAATTCCATTTAGATTATATTCATTGTTATTGTTGTTGTTGTATTTGTTGGCGCTGGCAGACAGACAGGCAACGTGTTGTGCGGCAGCTTGCTAGGTGTTACAATACATAATGAACATTCACACACAAATACACACACACACATGCACATGCACATGCACTCACATATATGTATGTATGTATGTATGCTGAGCTGCCACTGTGAAACGACAAAGAGTTGCATTGCCAGACCGTACGGCGGCGCGCATAGCCAAGCAAGCGCATATACACATAACGTCATCGTCGCTGCACTGCATATACAGTATGTAGTGGCAGGGGTAGTGCACTGGAGTGGGGGAGGGGGAAGGGGGGCTCAGGCTAGCTGGTGTGAGAGAAGTTGACGTTAGGTAGCAGCACAGCGTAGTATGATGAACAGCGGCTATGCGAAAGAGAGAGAGAGAGAGAGAGGTAAGCAAACTGACAGCAGTAGCATAGCATACACATACTCAGACACACACACACACACACACACATAGACAGTTTGTTTACCCCACTGGGTGACGACGCTTGTTTGCGCGTCGAGTACGAATTTTATCGCCCACGATTCTCTGCTTAGTTCTGTTCAGTTTTGTTTGTTTTTGATACCCAACCCTAGACACACACACACATACACACACATAGACACATACAGCTGCATAAAGCACACTTGGGCCACTTGAGTTTCTATCGACACACAGGAGCAAGCACAGCAGGCAATCGTATCGGCAGCGCTTAGACATCATGCGTTGTGGCGGAGTGTGGGGTGGGCTGGGGTGGGGTGTGATGAGGTAGGTGTGGGGGTCGTTTGGGGGCTGCTGACGAGACTAACGCGCGTTGTCACTTTCAACTGTAACTACGTTTTTGTGTTGTATTTGATCAAGCAATGTAAACATGCAACGACTTGCAAGCTTAAGCCAATCGACCAACTAACATTCCCTTCCCCCCAAGCAACCAACTAACCCCACCCCCAACCCCCTCTCACTCAATGTCTATGCTACATAATGCTACATAATGCAATGTATAAATGTTTATATAATGTGCAGTAAACGCAACTTATCAACAACTTTTATACTTTATTTATATATAGTTCTCTATACAGACTTGGCTCGAGCGCATATACATTTATATATACATACATACATGTATATACGTATATATATATTCATGATCTGTCTGTCTTACAGTCTAAACTAGCTTATTTCTCTTTCTCTCTCTCTCTCTCTATTTTCATAAAACATTGCATAGTTATTGCTTAACATCTTATGCTATATATAAGTCAAAACAAGCTGAATCGCTGCACCATAACATATAGCTGTCATTGGAACAATCAGTCGAAAATTAAGTTTTTATATGAAAAACTTTGCTATTTATGCAGCTATTTAAATGAAACTTACAGAAAATGCGTTTATTAAAGTTTACAATATGTCTGTCAAATTTGTTACAAATCGGACAACTATATCACATAGCTGTCATAGGAACAATCAGTCAAAATTTGGGTTTTTCTAAGGAAAACTTTGTTATATATTAAACTATTCGAATAAAACTTACAGTATGTGAGTTTAGTAAAGTCTAACATATGTCTATGAAATTTCATGCAAATCGAACAACTATATCATATAGCTGTCATAGGAACAATCAGTCGAAAATTATGTTTTTATATGAAAAACTTTGTTATGTGTTAAGCTATACGGTTAAAACTTACAGTATATAAGTTTAGTAAAGTCTACAATATGTCCATCAAATTTCATGCAAATCGAACAACTATATCATATAGCTGTTATAGGAACAATCCATTGAAAATTTAGTTTTTATATAGAAAAACTTTTATGCAAGCTTAGTAAGTGTATGAAATCTTCGGTGTTTGTTAACTTTTATTACTTTCTTTCTTTTTTTTTTTTTTTGGTATAGTTAAATATCTTTTAATGAGTTCAAAGAAAAATAATTTTAATAAAATTTTTACCTTCCAATTTTATTTAGTTTCATTTTTCAGTCAGTTGAAAAAACATTTTTCATTTTGTTAGTTAGAAAAAATAATAAAAAAAATAAAGCTTGTCTAAAACTGCATTTAATTTAAGTAGAAAATTATATAGTTGTAGAACTATAATTATAGATATTATTATGGGGAATTTTTTTCTCTCTCTCTGTTTTTATTTAGCTTTGAACTTTAAACTTGTGCGATAATTATAAAAGAATTTACGATAATTTCAATAGTAAAAAAAAAACAAACAAAGCTTAAAAAAAAAATCCCCCAAAATAAGTAAAAAAAAAGGAATTGCACTTACAAATATACATACAAAGTATGTACATATGTATGCATGTGTGTGTGTGCGTGTGAGTGTGTGTGATTAACCCTAACACAGGATGAATGATTCGCTTGCATTCGTTAAGTATTCAAAGTCGAATTTTGAATTGGTTTCGGTTTTTATTTTTTTTTTTTTTGGTATTTTTTTTTTTTTTGGTTTCGTTTTGGTTTTGGAATCGGGTCGCCTCTCGGTCTGCCACAGTCAACTGTACTAAAGATAGAAATGAACACGAACACGTTCTCACTTACACACACACACACACATATAGAGAGGGAGAGAGTGTGTGAGAGAGAGAGAGAGTTGCCACAGACCGAGTCACAGCAGGAGAAGCAGCAGCACACAGGAAATTGTGAATGTGTTGAACGCCAAAAAGGGACAGACAAATGGACAGAGGGACACGGGATACGGGACACGGTATACAGGCACTAAGGGACTGAGGGACTGAGGGACTGAGTGACTATGGAATGGCGGGCGGACGTGGTGGACGTGGCATAAGTGCATCCATGAGTGTGCGCTCGGACTGTAACTCAACACTGTTGCCTTGCTGCGAATATTAAAATACCCACTTAAGGCCAACAACAACAACAACAACAACTATGCTAAGTAGTGCTCTTACACACACACACACACACATATACACATACGCGATCAACAGGCCACATATATAGACATTGGCGCCCTTAACACTTGGACTTTGCTGCCTTTGCCTCTTGTAGCTGCCTGCAACAGCTACCTCTTCGACATTTTACTGGCGCTCAAGACTTAAAACTCAAAATAAAATTCAAAAAAAATAATAATAATAATGAAAACCAAAATCTAGACGCATGCATCTTGAACCTCACTTGAGAAAAAAAGAAAACAAAAAAAAAAATAAAAATAAAATAAAATAAATTAAATTGCTGCTTAGCTCAAATTACTATAGACAAGCTGTTGTTCTCGTTATTATTGTTGTTGTTGTTGTGCATTCATAAGGTTTCTTTTTGTCGTTTCCTTCTACATTTATATTTTGTCCTACATATAACTTTTCACTTTACTTTTCATATGCGCAATTCAAATTCAATTTTTAAAGCGCGCCAATTGACTAAACAGTGTGTACACACAATGTTATGCAAAAATGTGTTATTAACATAACACCATATAGTGGCATTGACTAACAGTGTCAATTGGTTTTGTGCTATGATTCTTTAATTATCAACTTTTTTATAAAGTTTTTTTTTTATTAAAATCTTAGAATTTCTTTAAAATTATATTTTTAATATTGTGCCAATAATAATAATTTGGGTTTCAGTTTCATATTTTTCAATTTATTTTATTGAGTTTTAAATATTTTATTGCGCGCCAATTGGGAACAGAGTGCGCAATTGTGCGCAATGTAAACGCAAAATGCTCATGTATGAAATTGCGCAATGTAAATTATATGGAATCGATATATGGTTAGCTATCGATGGACATTGCAAATTTTGCACACACATAGTCGGACCGTGTTGGTGTTTGCGCGCGTGTGTGTGTGTGTGTGAACGCGTAGATTTACTTCGAAATACTTCAAATAGCAAAATGTCAACAATTTATAAACTTGGTTGCAATCGAAGCCATAAATAGTGCGTTTACATAGTGCGAGCGACTATAACAACGTTGGCAACAGGCAATCAACAATAGCAATAGCAACAATAAATAGTCAGGCAGCTGCTGCTGCTGGAAGGAATTAAACGAACAACAACAACAAAGGCAAAACGCTTGCAATACGCACGCACACACACACACACACAAACACACAAAGGCAAAAGAAGCAAAGAAAGGAGAAAAAAAAAGAAAAACAAATACAAACAAAGCTTTTTCCAGAAATTGGGTCGCGAATAATTTTTGGTTTTAGTTTTTGTTTTTATTTTGTATTGTTTTTTTTTTTTTTTTTTTTGTAATTTCTTTTTTTTGTTATGGCAACAACAAATAAATGCTGCGGTTAGTTTCAATATAAATGAAAAAAAAAAAACAAATAATAATGAAAAAATGGAAAATATTTGAAAAACAAATATATATATATATATTTTTTATCTAATTTATTTACAGACTGAAACGCCGTGTGCTCAACACTCAAACATCAAATAAATAAAATACTAATAACAAACAAAAAACAACAACTGCAATTGCAACTCCAACTAAACATATAACATAACATAACGGTAACAATGAGCGTCGTTGGCAAACAATTGAATCCCGTGCAATCATCATCAGCTTCATCAACATCCACAACATCCGCAACAGCAGCAGCAGCCGCAGCTGCAGTCGCCGCTTCCAGCAGCAATGAAGTTAGCAGCAATGTTGTAGCTGCTAATGCTGCCGCCGCTGCTGCTGCTGTTGGCGCTGGCGGTGATATGAAACATATTATGATGGATGGAACAAATAATGTGACACCTGAAGATGTTTTAAATCTTAGCAAAATCACAGATGATTATCTATGCTCAGCAAATGCAAATATCTTTGAAATTGATTTTACACGCTTTAAGATACGTGATCTAGAAAGTGGCGCTGTACTATTTGAGATTGCTAAGCCGCCAAGTGAACAATTTCCCGATGGATTATCGATAGAGGATACAATGTTAGCTGCTGCCGAAGAGTTATCACTCGATGATACTGCCGATCCAAATGCCGGACGTTATGTGCGTTATCAATTTACGCCAGCGTTTCTTAATCTTAAAACTGTTGGCGCCACGTAAGTGTAGTAGCAACTGCTGATAAAAACTCTGTTTAATATTTATCTACAATCTCATCATCATATTCTCTTTCTCTCTTTTATACAGTGTTGAGTTCACGGTGGGTTCACAACCAGTTAACAATTTTCGCATGATCGAGCGACATTTTTTCCGTGATCGTTTACTTAAAACATTCGATTTTGAATTTGGCTATTGCATTCCATATTCTAAAAATACATGCGAGCACATTTATGAGTTTCCTAATCTTCCACCAGACTTGGGTAAGTCTTTGCGATCTCATACATTAAGCAAGGAATTTCTTTCATATATCAAATATTAGTTTTAAGCGATCCTTGCTATGTCAACTATATGTTCTAATTGTCCAATTTCGATGAAATTTGACAGACAGCTGTTACTCATCGCTAAACTTAAATCTTCTAAATTTCAAGATGACAGTTTAACAAATCAAAGAATTATTCATAGAACAATTTAAATTTTGATCTATCTATTCTATGGCAGCTATATGATCTAGTATTCCAATTTGGATGAAACTTGACAGACAGCTGTTAGTCATGACTAAACGTAAATCTTACAAGTTTCACGCAAATATCTGAATAAAGAAAAGAATTATTCATAGAAAATCAAAATTTTGATCAGTCCTAACTATGACAGCTATATGTTCTTGGTGTCCGACTTGGATGAAATTTGGCACACAGCAATTAGTCAGCATTAGAATGAAATCCTAACAGTTTCAAGATGATGATTTAACAAATCAAAGAATTATTCATAGAACAACTTAAATTTTGATCTATCTATTATATCGCAGCTATATGATCTAGTATTTCAATTTGGATGAAATTGATTGACAGACAGCTGTTAGTCATGACTAAACTTAAGTTAGTCAAGCAGATATCTGTATAAAGAAAAGAATTATTCATAAAATGACTAAATTTCGACTAATCGTTGCTATGGCAGCTATATGTTATAGTTGTTCGATTTAAATAAAACTTGCCCGACAGCTGTTAGTCAGTATTAAGCTTAATTACTACAAATTTCAAACTTATAGCTGAATAAGCAAAAAATAAAAATAAAATTGTGCAGACAATGACTAGAATTTCAAGCAGCTGTAGAATATAAAAGTAGTAGTCCGATCTATTAAGACTTCGACTTATATGCAGCCATGAGTCATATGAAGGTGACATGTGTTAAGTTTTAATCAGATTTATAGAAGGAATTATGAAGGAGATTGTTTGCTGATGCTGAACAGGAAGATATATAGATATAGATATAGATATAGATATAGATATAGATATAGATATAGATATAGATATAGATATAGATATAGATATAGATATAGATATAGATATAGATATAGATATAGATATAGATATAGATATAGATATAGATATAGATATAGATATACCAGATATACCAGATATACCAGATATACCAGATATACCAGATATACCAGATATACCAGATATACCAGATATACCAGATATACCAGATATACCAGATATACCAGATATACCAGATATACCAGATATACCAGATATACCAGATATACCAGATATACCAGATATACCAGATATACCAGATATACCAGATATACCAGATATACCAGATATACCAGATATACCAGATATACCAGATATACCAGATATACCAGATATACCAGATATACCAGATATACCAGATATACCAGATATACCAGATATACCAGATATACCAGATATACCAGATATACCAGATATACCAGATATACCAGATATACCAGATATACCAGATATACCAGATATACCAGATATACCAGATATACCAGATATACCAGATATACCAGATATACCAGATATACCAGATATACCAGATATAACAGATATAACAGATATAACAGATATAACAGATATAACAGATATAACAGATATAACAGATATACCAGATATACCAGATATAACAGATATAACAGATATAACAGATATACTAGATATACCAGAAATACTAGATATATATGTACTTAATAAAGTTTACTACATCTGCTGATCAAAATTTATATAAGCTTGTAAAAGTTTGAAAGAAAGAGTATTAAAATTTCGCTATATATATTTGATATATTTTCTATATATAAAATTTACTGCATTTATATTTATAAAAATAGTTGCTAATTTTTTGTGTCTGTCTTCTTCTCAATGTTACAGTTGCTGAAATGATTTCGAGCCCCTTCGAGACACGTTCGGACAGCTTTTACTTTGTGGAAAATCGACTTGTAATGCACAACAAAGCGGACTATGCCTATGATGGTGGCATTATTGTCTAATTGCCGGCAAAAAAAAAAAAAAAAAAAAAAGAAAAGGAAAAAACAAAACTAACACACACACATACACACACACACACACACAGTGAAAATGAGAGCAAGAGAGAGAAACATGATGAAGAAGCGACAAGTGACAGACAGACAAAAAGTGAATGAAATGTGGGCCGCCATTGAAAAGTGCGAAATGTTATGACAGCAGCAACAGCAACAGTGGCAGCAGCAGCAGTTTAAACTAGAACTAAAGAAAAAGCAACTAAAAGCAAGAAAACAAAAACAAATGGAAACTTAAAAAAAAAAAAAAACTAAAACAGCAACAATAAAAAAATAAAAAACAAAAAATAAATAAAATAAAAATAATATAAAAAAATAAAATAAAAATAAAATGAATAAGAAAAAAATACAAAGCTGATTTACACACACACACACACACATACAAACAGAGACAGACAGACAACACACACACACACACAAAACTTACGCACATCCAGCGAAATCCAAAGTAAAAAACGCAAAATGCGAAAATGCAAAAGAAATGAAAAACCATTTTAGCCTTAGCACAATGTTTTACCCACCATTCCTCTTTAATGTATTTATTATGGTTAACACACACACACACACACACACGCACACGCATACACATACAACACACAGAAAAAAAAAACAACACAAGCACGCAAACTGTGTTCATTTATTAAAAGGAGAAGCAAAAGAAAATATGCAAGAAAAACTAATGCAAAAAACTAAAAAAAAAAAAAACAAAAAAATGAAAAGAAAAATCAAAAAAAAAAAAAAATATTTTACTTTAAAAATGAAAAAAACAAAAAAAAAACTATTTAAGTTTTAAGTGCAATGTGATTCCCTTACCTTTAGCCCCGCTCCTCTGCCCCCACGCCCATGCCACACACACACTAATATTTATATTTATATTTATTTATTTATTTATTTATTATTGTACTTTAAGGCAACATTTTGACATTCATCAACATTTACACACACACACACACACATACATAACATACATATTATAAGCACGTTGCATTTTCACGTATTTTTCCGCATCAGGTTTTTTTTTCCCCTTCCCATTGTATTTGTATAGATATTTTAAATGCCGTCTTTACTAATATAAATTTGAGAAGAACATGAGAAAAAAAAAACATGACGAGAATTCAAATTTACATTGAAAATGTAATAAAAAAAAAAAAAAAAAATACAAAAAAAAAATAAAATAAAATTTGTGTTTTTTTTACTGCTCATTAAATCAACAGCAACATCAACAAAAATTTTATATTTTACTAATATTTTTTTAATTTGAGCTAAAAAATTATTGCTTATTTTTTTCTTAGAAATTTAGCTTAAAAAATATAGCTAATTTTTTTTTTTTTTAAATTTAGCTATGTGTTTAATATTTCCATTTTAAAACATAGAATTTTTTATTGAGAACATGAGAGAAAACATGACGAGAATTAAAACTTACATTGAAAATGTAATAAACAAAAATACAAAAAATTAATTTGTGTTTTTTTTACTGCTCATAAAATCAACAGTAACATCAACAAAAATATTAAAAAATTTTAATTTTCTAGTTTTTTTTTTTAGTAATTCGAGCTAAAATATTATAGCTTACTTTTTTCTTAGAAATTCAGCATACAAAAAATATAGCTAATTTTTTTTTTATAAATTATTAATTGAATTTTAGCATTTTAATATTTTTTTTCATTAATTCAATTTCAAAATGTAATTTTTGTTTTTGTAATTTTAAAATTTTGCTGGTTTTTTTAGTATTTCTATTTAAAAACAGCAACGTTTTTTTAATGAGAAAAAGTGAGAAATAAAATTTACATTGAAAATAAAAAAAAAAAAAAACGACATAAAATTAAATTTCTGTTTTTTTTTTTTTTACTGTTCATAAATTCAACAGCAACAAAACAATTTTTAAAATTTAGCTAATATATTTTTTTTTTTATTAATAAAATTTTAACATTAAATTTTTTTGTTTTTTTTTAAGCAATTTAATTTTAAAATTTAGCTAATTTCTTATTCTTATAAATTGCATCTTAAAATTTTATTTCATTTGCAATTTGTAACATTCAAATTTGCCAAAATCATATATATAAATCTATATTTATATATATATATATTATATATAGCCATCTCGCTCTAGTTCATGACATGTGATTTAACTATTTAAGAAATTTGTTGTAAGCTCAATGAATTGTTGCGGTTTCTCCAGATGCACCAAATGTCCAGTTTTCAGCCAATGTAAAGTTGCTTGTGGAAAAATTTTCAAGATTTCTGGCCAATCATCAGGACTGCAATAAACAAAAAAAAAAATTAAATTATAATAAAAAATATAATAAAAAAAAAAAGAGAATTAAAAATTAGCTTCAATATTTACTTCATATACGATGAACGCGAGCCACATATAAACATAGTGGGGCCGGTGAAGGGTGGCAGGTTTGAGATATTGGCATTATAGTCAAGAAAACCGGTAAGACTATCCTTTAACACTTTCGCATTGCAGGCCCAATAAAATCTAGATGTAAATAAAATAAAATAGAATATGAATAATAATATATATAATCTATATACTATATTCTAGTCGAGTCTAATCTGTGTCACCTACTCGCCCGTTTCAGGTTTCTTGCGTAGATTTAGCAATATGAAATCAACGGAATCTGCACCAACGACATCTTTAAGCTTTTCCCTCGCCTGTTTACGTCCTTCGGATAATGTTAAATTTTTTGGCATATTTGTATCTAACATTGCACCCAATATGCCTTCCATTTGTTCAACTGATTTTGGTATCGAAACGGGTGAAATATCAACAACAATTAGTCGTTCAACAAGTGTCGGCTAATCACAAAAAAAAAAAAAATAAATAAATATAAAAAGTTTTGGGATCAGTAAAAGCATATTCTATAGATTGGTGTCATAAAATCAATATACCCTCTGGGTGGGTACCGGGTATAAAAAGAAATCATACATGAGATAGTGTAAAATGCATAACGGCACGTCCACCCATACTATGTCCCATTAAGCTAGTCTTGCTCAATGATCTAGCCTGGAGAAAGGCAAGCAAATCCGCTGTCATGCCAGGTGAACTATGTGTATCAGCATGTGGACTATCGCCATGATTGCGTAAATCGGCAGCAAACATCTGAAAATTAAGAAGCATACAGAGAAACAAGGTTGAAGGGCAAGGGCAAATGTTCTTCTTGTTGTTGCTGCTGTTGTATTGCTTACGCGACGATTGGTTCGGCCAGCAAGCGCTTTGCTTATGCTACGCCAATTCTGTTTGGAACCAAACAAACCATGCAATGTGATAACCGGCGGTTTACTAGCATCTGTTTTTGGACCATCATATTGTTCGGAAGTCATTGCAATGGGCGGAATATTGGCATAGTTGCGATATATTTGGTTTTGAAATAGCAGGCAATTTGTACATTTTGCGGTAATAGATTTAACATTTAATTTGCTTGCACTAAGCAGTTGAAGGCAACGTAACGTTCCGTTTAACAGCTGCATTTCGATTGAACAACTTTTGACATATTAATTGTAATGGCACAATTATCGTTTACCGCCACAAAAATATTACGCGCAACATCGATTTCCACTGGTTTGATTATTTAAATAAATTTAAATTTTTTTTTTTCTTTTTTTTTTGACCTTAACAAAATGTTTACTGAGAAATGAGAACAAAATACATACATATAATAAAAAAAAGCAAAATATTATTTATCAAGTTAATGTCGATAATTTGTATAAAATCATTGTCGGCTGTTGTGTGTGTTATCGATAGTGCGACGCAGTTAAAACATGCGGCAGCTGACATACGATAATTATATTGATGTCTGCACTAGCATTAAAAGTTCATCACTAATATTTTCTGCAGTTGCGGCGGCATCGTTTGTGACAAAAAAAAGAATTTTTTTTATCAAGAATTCATACTTCTCAGCGCTATTTAATAAAAAAAAACATATTCAGTTTATTAAGAAACAGGTAAAAGATACAATAAAGGCCGCATCAATATTACAAAACCAAGCTGAACATTGTCAAGGTGCACAGAAAGCCGCGGATTTCGCAAGGAAAGCAAAGCAAGAGAGAGAGAGAGAGAGAAGCAGCGGGCGACATACACATACGAGATAGAGAGAGAAATTGACGAAAGCAATTGGTACGACTGCATACGCATATATACACATATACACAGCAATACAATACTCACCCACACACAATCGCATACAATTACACATAACCACACATAACCACATAACACACACAACATACAAACTGTCGCTGTTGTAAACAGACACAGACTTAGAAGACGACACATACAACAAAAAGCCGGAGCCTTTGCCGCCTGCCTGGTGACAACGCGCCTTTGGTCAAGTGGGAGCTGTAAATTAAAAGTGCTTAAAAGAAGCCGCAGAGGATAGGCTTAAAAAGGGGATAGGAGAGAAGTGGAGTGGAGCGGAGAGGAGTGGACAGCAGGGCTGCAACTGCAAGTGCGGCAACTGCAACAACAATTTTCCAATAGGTGAGCAACAATAATAACAAATATTGCATATTGCAAAATGATTATTACCAACAATTGATATACTATATATATATATATTTTCAAGTATTCTATTTTTCCCCTCCAACACTACGTAAGTGAAAAGTGGTTTTACACACATCAACAATAAAAAAAAAAATTAAATTAAATTAAAATAATAATAATAATAATAAAAAGACAAAACAGTACAAACTTAATAATAATAATAATAATGATAATACAAAAAAGTAAATAAATAAATGTAATAAATGAGCTTTAGACTTTTGTGACTTCTGTGATTAATAAAAAAAAAAAAAGTTGTGCTTGCTAACGAAGTCAGAAAGCTTACGCGGGTTCGTCTCTGTCTTCTGTCTTTCGTTAAGTAAAAAGAAAAAAGAAAAAACTCTTCTCAAGTTCAGTTTCAATCAAAATTTATTTTGTCGGTCGCGAAAAGTGCGAAAGTAAAAGTACAACAACAACACAAACAAACAACAAATTATAAATAATATTAATATAAAACGTATAAATAAAAATAAAAAAAATTGTATTACAGTTATATGATATGTCAATATCATATTGAAGTTATATATTACATATATTTATATATATATATATATACCTATATATTATATATATATATATATATATATATATATATATATATATATACATATATTTATTAGTGTATGTGTGTGGTGTGTTTATGTGTGTGTTTTGTGTGTCTCTTGTATTCATTTGTAGCCCTGAGACAAAAATAAAAAATAAATAAAAAAAAACAATGAAAAAAAAATAAAAATATATATATAAAAATAATATAGTTCTTGTTATTCTTTCAAAATTCACAATTTATTGTTATTCATAAAAAGAAATTTTGCTCACTCTCTTTTTGTCTTTTGTTCGCGTAAAGTCGCTATATAAATATATATAAATATATATATATATATATATTTTTTTTTATACATATTTCTATCAGTTGAAAATGTTTCAATAATAAAACAAAGCAAAACCAAAAAATTTAAAACACACACAAAAACTCTGTAAAAGAAAAATAAGAATCATATATAAAAAAAAGAAAATTAAAAAATAAAAAAAAATTCCAATTATGAAGGTAAGAATTTAACAAAGTGAACAGAAAATTTAACAGTTCAAAAACATTTCTTTTCCCCCCAAAATGAAACAGAAAAAAAAAGAAATTACAATACAAAAAAAAAACCTAAAATAAATGTTGTAAGAAAAAGCAACAACAAAAAAATGAAGAAGAAGAAGTAGAAGCAGAAGCTGAAGTTGGTTTATTGCTTGCTTTGCACTTGTCGATTCTTCTCTTCTCTGTCTCTGTCTCTCTCTCACTCTTCTCTACTCATAGACTCAACAATGGCCAAAGAAACCGAAAATTATAATAAAAGATAATAACATTTTTTTTTTTTTTTTTATAGAAATTACAATTTCAATGTTGAACAGGAAAAAAATAAAATTATATATGTATATCTATAAGCTCATTAAGTGCAGCTCATTAAGCTGCTGTTGCATCCTGATATCCGTTATAAATTTTTAATTGGTTTGCAAATTTTATCTATAATTTCGATAAGCAAGAAGAAGCTCTAAGTCTTCCGTTCATATTGCTTACGATTCACAAATATATAGTGAGCAGATATTTTATTTAAACTTTTTTGATTATTTACTTTAAGTAGTGCAAATTTAATGAGTCCGAAAGATTTTTGGGGGAAAATGTATATTAAATTGATATTGAACCCGACCGACGAGCCTCTTTAAAGTTTCATATAGTAGTAATGTAATAGTTTGGAGATGTATCTGCATGGATTTGGAGATGTATATTTAGATATTTTGATAAATTATTTGTATAATTTGTTGAAAAAACTTAAACTGGAAATGAAATAAATTTCTGTGCCACAGCAGGACAATGATTCGAAATGGTTAATTTGCCATTGCAAGCCATTAAAAACATCGCCAACTCAATTTCCAAGGTTTTATCTTAAATCCTTAACTCAATTTTCAAAGCTTAATCCCAAAACTTTAACTCAATATCCAAGGCTTAAAACTCCAGAGTTAACTTACAAGTGACCAAAGAATATTAGAAAATTAGCGGTCAAAATTGTCAAAATTGCAAATTTAATAAAAAGTATAATCCAATGTATCTCAGCCTCTGAAGGCTAAGAAGAAGGTCCGAATATTAATATTTATTGTTTTCATAGTCATACAAATGTGTTTGGAAGTGTTTCATATTTAATTGTTTTTCATGGTGAATTTTAGCATTTAAGAATAAGATTTGGTATTTATTTTTATTTTAATATTTTTTCAAATTTTTTTTTAAATTTTCCAATTGAATTTTTCAAGTATTTTTTATAGGTTAGTTTTATGGATTATTTTTATAGGTTATAAGGATGTTCAAATAAAATGTCTGCTCACAGACATATACAGTTATGATACGTTATATTATCATATGATTAATATATAATTAATGTCAAAGAAATGAAATTGTAAATTTATTGTATTTATTGTATTAAATTTTAAATCCTCCTCCGATATTTGTTTAATTCTGTTTACATCTCTTTCCAATGCGCGATGTTATTCTTCATACTTCTTACTTCTTATTCTAAATTTGTCTTATTGAAATTTCAATTCTTTAGTCTGTGGCTTACGTGCGCGCTTTCCAGACTCTTTAACCCCCCCCCCCCCCACCTAGTCTAATACTTGCTCTATGTTTTTACTAACTCTTTCGCGCTGTAATTTTCTATAACTTCCCTCCCCCCCACTGTCTGCTTCACTTCTTTCTGTCAATTTTCCTGTCTTACTTTCTAAACATTCTCCTGATTTAGGATCAACGTTGTTCTTGCTGCGATATATAAATTTATTTATTTTTTTTTTACTACTACTACTATTGCTACATAGATAAAATGTTATAAAATATAAAATATTTATATTTATAATTATATTTAAATATTTTTTTGAATTAATTTTTTTTTTATTTTTTTTTTTTATTACATTATTCGTATTCTAATATTTTTTTGATATTTCCCACAGAAAATCAAATTCAAGAGAAATTATTTGTGGATCGACGATTTATTATATAAGTGTTGGTCATCATGGAATCCGATGATTCACGTTCAAGTTCATCATCGGGAGGATCACCGTCAAATTCACGTCCATCATCGCCCACTAAGCAAAATGTTGGCATTAATAATACGAATAATAATAATGCAATGAATATGAATACGAATCCCAATGCAAATGCTAGTAGTCCAGCACGATCTGTATCGAGTAGCAGCTCATCATCCAGTTCAAGCTCTAGTTCCAGTCGCAGTGGTCGTTCCAAGTCGAAGAAGAAGAGTTCTAGCAGCAGTAGCAGTGGCAGTGATAGCAGTTCATCAAGCAGCAGTTCAAGCGATGATGATGATGATGTTGAGGCAACACATCAAGGTACAGCATCATCATCATCAATAGCAACAGCAACAGCAACAGGTGCAATGACAACAGCAGTCACATCAGCAGCAGCTAATAATGCTGCTGATGATGATGATGCTGCTGCCGCCGCAGTTGCAGCAATTACAGTTGATGAACAATCGACACCATCATCATCATCGGTAGCCAATGATTTAGATGCTATCAATGATCAAATGAATCAAGCAAATCAAACGAATCAATCGAATCGCAATACAAATAAAACAATGTTGCGCAGTCGCAGTCGCAGTCGTAGCAATAGTCCAGATAATATGTATAATGTGGCCGTTGATCTTAATATAAGCCATGAGGATCTCAGTGATGTGAGTGATATTGATATGATGGATAAACAAGCACCGCCGTCCAAAAATGCCGATAATCTTGATTCTGATGATGATGACGATGATGAGGAGGATGGCACCATATCAAATGATTCATTAATAAATCCAATAAATGGTGAATCACGTGGCGATCAGGCAACACAACTTAAAAAATACAATAAGGAGATTAAGGTAAGTTACATAAATGATTCATCATTCATCATTGTTACATCATTTTAATGCTTTTAATGCTTGACAGGATTTGGATAATGCCAATAATGGTTTGGATGATATGATGGTTAAGCCACATGATGACGATGCCCTTGACTTTGAGGCTGAGGAAGGTGAATGTCCTGAAATGTTAAAGGATTCATGCCAAGATGCTCAAGATGATGATGATGATGATGATGACGCCGCTGATAATGATAATAATGCTGCCGCCACAGATGCCAATAAGAAAACCATTGGAATTAAGAAAACATTGCCACTACTCATCGATGATGATGATGATGAGGATGATGACGATGATGATGATGATGACGATGATGTTAAAATTATTGATAACGATAATAAAGGTAACAATACCAATGGTAATGCCAATAATAATAATAATAATAATAATGATATGGCCAATGTTGATACTACTGCTTCTGCTTCTGCTTCTGCTTCTGCAACAACAACTACAGGAACAGGAGCAGCTGGAACAACTGCTGCCTCAACTGCAACCGCAAACAGCGCCGCCGCCGCTGCTGCTGCAGCCGCCGCTGAGGAAGCTAAAAAGAAGAAAAAAGATGAAGAACTGGAGGAGGGTGAAGTATCCGATGAAGATGAGAAACGTCCAGAGGAAACTGAACCAAAACCAGTTTGTCGCTTCTATACACGTGGCCAATGTACTTGGGGCATGAGTTGCCGTTTCTTGCATCCCGGTGTCACTGACAAGGGCAACTATACAATGTTCGATAGCTTGGTGCGACCAGTGCCAATGCAAAGCGGTCCCGGTGGCAGTGGTAGTGGTGGCAATGCATCACGACCACCAGCAAGTGGTGGCTATAGTGGCCATGGCATGGGCGGCAATCCATCATCAAATGATTATCATGATTATCGAAATGAACGTCCAGCGGCATTACATCATCGTGGTCCAGCGAGTATGCATCATTCTGGCATGTATGGTGGTGGCAGCGGTGGTCCAAATCCACATCATGATGCACGCAGCGGTTTAATAATGTCCGATGGACCCGTTGTTGTCGAAAATGCATGGGAACGTGGTCTACGCACAGCGAAGGAAATGATGCGCAAGGCAAATAAACGTAAGGAGCAAGATATGGATTTTGAGGATAAGAAAATGAATTTAACTTTATCACCGGATGAGCTAGAAAAGGATCCATATTATCTTAAAGAGCGTGCCGCATCGCCAGCTGTTGTACGTGAAATACCACCAAATAATCCAATGCCAATGCCACGTACACTCCTGCCACCGGTCTATGCTATGTATGGCCAGCCACCTGATCGTTATCGTGCCCCATATATGGCACCCATTGCATATGAAGATGTTGATGTTTATGGGCGTATGGCACGTTATCGTGAATTGCCGCCACATCGTATGCCACAATATGAGGATGATCGTCGCTTGCGACCAACGCGTGAAGTGATTGTCCAACGTGTTGAAACTGTTGGACGTGGCGATGAATGGAGTGATCCATGGATGCGTTCAAAATCAATTGGTCGAAGTGCATCATATGAACGTGAAGAACGACGACGTCGTGATCGTCGCAGTTATAGCAGCAATTCATCATATTCCAGTTCGAATAGCTCACAAAGCGATTCTAGTTCTGATACATCACGATCCAGCAGTCAATCAGAACAGAAGCGTCGCTATTCGCATAAGGTTATAGCCGGTGCGGCATCACGTCGTCATGCTGCTGGACGAGCGGCACGTTCACCGAGCCAAATACCAAGACGTCCAAGGCGATCACCAAGTAAGAAAAATTCATAATTTATATATATTTATATATATATATATGCATATAGATATATTTAACTGATTCTTTGATTTCATAGAAGGCAGCAAATCACCATCGTATAAACGTACAGCACCTGAGAAACGTGCAGCTGTTGGTGTACATAGTCCGGCAACAAAGCGAAAGAAACTATCACCGCCAGCGAAGAAATTTGATAAATTGCATCGTCGTCGTCGTGGCACATCCAGTACATCGGAATCAGGTATTATAATGCTTAGATATATATATATATAAATATATATTCTTAAATATATATATAGACATATGCTGATCAGGAATATATATGCTATAAATATATATAAAGCATATATATTCCTGATCAGCATGAGCTGTTACATAGTTGACAACGATCGGATCGAACCACTATATCATTATAGTTATCATAGGAAATATCATTAAAAAATTATATTAAAAACTTTGAACGCTTAAAACTAGAAGCAGTTAAATTTAGCAAAAACTTGCATATGTCTAAGTTTATTTAAAATTTGACAACTATATATTATATATGAACTATAGGAACTATCTTTTGATATATTATATTTTTGATATATTTGATATATATTATATATATATATATATATATATTTTTGTAGTATTATTTTATTGTTTGTTGAACTATTTGCTCAGCTTGTATTTGGCTATAAAATGTCTGTCAAATTTTGTTCAGAATCAGATATGTATATCACATAGTTAATATAGAAAATATTTCTTTGGAAATTAAGTCTCATTATCTATGTGTACTTATGTGTCTAAAATATAAATCTATTAAATTTCTTGAATTATTTATTTTATAGACACATCATATTCCGACTCGGACTCAAATTCCTCATCGTCAGATAGCTCATCGAATTCAGGTGAAACTCCACATAAGCGTGTGCGTGCCACAGACAAGGCGCTGAATGAACGTAAACAAATCAAAAAACGTATGTAAAAAAAAATATATATATATATATAATATTATATAAAAAAAAAAAAAAAACTATTTAAATTAATTTTTTTTTTAGCGGGTGATCAATCAACAAAGAAACGTTCACCAATTTCCATTGAGATTAAGAAACCATCAACAATGGTTGGCGTATCGGCGCTAGCATCGCCAACGAATTCACCAGATTCTGATAAGGATAAGGATATTGTCAAGGATAAGGACATTATTAAGGATAAGGAAAAGTCAAAGGACAAGGACAAAGATAAGGAACGTGATCGCGAACGCGAACGTGACCGTGATCGTGAAGGCAAAAAATCAAGACGTGAAGAGCTATTAAAACAATTACGCGCTGTCGAGGATGCCATTGCCAAGAAGCGCTCCAAATTGGCCTGATAACAGATACAAAATCAATGCATGCGGCGCATATGCATTAACAAACACACACACACACACCAGCACATATATACACTAGTTACACATACGAATTCGTATACTCTACATGCAGTAAACAGTTACAAAAGTCTGTGCGTGATGTTGTCTGTGTGTCTGCGCGTTTTGTTTCTGTGCCTGTGTTCCACAAAAAAAAAAAGAAAAAAAAAAAACAAAAACTTGACCTATCTTTGACATTAAATGCTGTTCTTAATGTTTGTCAAGGATGTGCATCAACATCAGCAGCAGCAGCGAGAATAAAAACAACATTAGCAGCAGCGAGAATAAGAATAAGAATCATCATCAGCCTCAGCATCAGCATCAACATCAAGAATTGAATTACTTTGTAATATAGCTGCAGTAATATATATTATATATACATATATATATATATAATATATATATATATAATTTTATTTTTTTTTTTTTTTAAACCCAATCAAACAACATTCGCATCGCGTATCGTCGATATTATTGTTATCGATTGTCCGTTACAAAACAAAACAAAAACAAAAAATAATTTTCATAATAAAAATAATTTCAATGCATTTAGTTTTAATTAATTCAATAACTTTTGCACATCCATCAACAGCATCTCTCTCTAATTATTTTTTTTTTTTTTATTATTATTTTTCGCTAAGGCTTAGGGTCGCCAAATGGTAGTACACTGATTATATGATAACAATTGATTATAATATATAATGTATAAAAACAATAAAAAAAAGAAAAAACAAAATATATACATATATATAAAAGAAAAAAAATATAGATACAAATTTTTCTTTTCATTGCTTAAAATTAATTTTGTTTTTTTAGCTGACGTAACAGGTGTCTGTCTGCCCACCTGCTATAGTGTCTTTGCTAAGTATTTGCTTAGTGATGTCACAAACCTTGTTTTGTTTATAGCTTGCAGCTTTTGTTAGATGAAAGCATTGATAATGCAATTTTAAATTGTATAGCATACTTTTAGGCAGCAATATTAATGACAAAGCAAACAATTTCTACATCAATATGAAAATTACAATGTAAAAGCTTACATGCAATAAATCAATAATAATTAAATAAAAACAAAAAATGCAAAGTTATCTGCAGCAAGCTAAAAATGTTATATGGATGAAATTTACCATATATGCGAAGTCATCTAAATTGTTATGCTAACTTTTGCTCGCTGCAACAAGACTTGGTTTTCCATTGTTATATCCTTGCAGAAGGTATAAATGCTAAACTCTTGCAGAGTGTATATTAATTTTGGACAGCAGCTTGTAACGCCTCTTAGAAGACGTGACAGATCCAACAAAGTATATATATTCTTGATCAGCGTCAACAGAATTGGAGAATCCAAATGTGCATCTCCGTGTCTGTCCGTTTGTTTCGACCCAACCTAGTCTCTCAGTTTGAAAGCTATCTCGATGAAACTTGGTGCACATACTCCTTTTGCCCATAAGCTGCCATAGGAACGATCGACCGAAAATTTAGATTTCATATGAAAAATTTTCTTTTAAGCCTGCAAGGATATGAAATCTTCGGCACGCTAAAGATAACATTAGCTTTCTTGTGTTAATTATTATTCAAGAATAATTTGAAATATTTCTATAATATTGGCAAATGTTTTTACAGGCATAAATATCTAAATATCTGTATATATAATATATACATAAGAGATTTAAGCCTAATGCACAGAAATGTCTGCAAAATGACAAAAGTATCATTTTTTTTTTTTAATGACATTTCGGATACCAAAGTCGGGAGTTGAGAGTCGCTTGGAGCAGGAAGTTGAGTTGTAGTAGTAGTAGTAGTTGTAGTATTAGTAGTGCCAGGCCAGAGATGGTGACAACATTTGCCGAGTGCGTAATTGCTTTTAAAGCCTGATTTGAGACACGCCCCGTCTGCCTGCAAAACGCAGCATAAGCCCAAAAATCAAAAATCAAAAAAAAAAATAAAAATAAAAATAAAGAAAACAAAAATATTTTGCTGCTATTAGCGTTAAAAGCTACGCATTGACTTGAAGCGCCTTGGCGGAAGCAACATCAAGCCCACACACACACACATATACACGCACATGCACACACACACACACACACACACACATGCAGATACAATTCGAGATACATAAATATAAAAGATACAGTTATTACGAGTCGATTGAAGTAAATATCTACAAGTCTGCTTAGATACATAGATAAAAAAAAAAAGTAAAACAGTTCAACGAACGAAATGAAAAACAACAAAAACAACAACAAGCAAATAAAAAAAAACAAAAAAGTTGAAAACTCCAAAAAGACAACAACAACTTTACTGAAGATCTGTAGCTCCTAAAATAGTATTAACAATTAACATTTAGAGTGGAAAGCAGGAGAAGCAGTTGAAGGAGGGGAACAGAGGGGGGGGGAAAGGTCTTTGGAGTTTAACATACGATATGTGTATAACTAACGATGTTTGGCATTATGTTGGTCAAATGATGTTGATGCAACTATTGAAATAATCGATTATACTATGCATTTAATTACCAACAGAAAGACTTCAATAACAAAGTTGAACTAGTTAAATAGGGTCAAGTTGACATGTAAGCCATATACATAGATATAGATACAAATGTGAATTGAGATACAGATGCAGGTATAATTACAGATAGTTATAGTTAAGATAGTTATAGAGATAAAGATACAGATACAGATACAGGTACATTTATAGATACAAATACAGATACAGATCCGTATTGAGATACAGGTGCAGATACAGATTAAGATGCAGATAGTTATAGAAATAAAGCTACATATATAAATACAGATGCAGATACAGATATAGACACAAATACAAATGCAAAGATAAGTAAAGATACAGATGCAGATGCCAAAAGATAGCTATAGAGATGAAGATATAGATATAGATACAGATGCAGATTAAAAGGCAAATAGAGATAAAGATGGAGATACAGGTGTATATACAAATACAGATATAGATAAAAATATATATAAATATATATAAAGATATAGATATAGATATAGATATAGATATACAGATATAGATACAGCTGCAAATACAAATAGAGATACAGATGAAGATACTGAAGATAGCTATAAAGATCAAAATGCAGATAGAAATATAAATACAGATAGACATAGAGTCAGATATACAGGTACAAATGGAAATACAAATGCAGAGACATAACGATATAAAGATACATATAAAGATACAGAAACAAATACAAATAGAGATGCAGATGCAGATGCAGATGCAGATACAGATAGCTATGAAGATAAAGCTACAGTTAAAAAATAAAGATTCAAACACTGATACTGATAAATAAAGATATATAGATACAAATGCTGGCATAGATATACATACAAATATAGATATAATTTTAAATAGAGATAAAGATGCGGATACAGATATAAATATACAGATACAGACGCTAATGTAGCTACAGCTGCAGATACTGATAGATATAAAGATAACGATAAAGATATAAATATTGATGTAGCTACAGACTTATGTAAATATAAAGATACAAATATATATATATATAATAACAGATACAATTACAGATGCATATACAGTTACAGATGCAATATCAATCATATAGCGCTGCAGATACATAATTCTTTAGCTAAGCTTAGCTACTATTTCATACATGCAGCTACTAATCTATGCTGCTATTACTACTACTACTACTGTTAGTATCTACTATAGTTAATTTCGATACACGTACAAAAAAGAAATAAAATTAAATTAAAAATCAATCAATATACAATACACATACAATACAATACACATATATATATACAGATACATACAGATACAATAATACACATAATATACGCTCAACATAACAAATGCCACAAGTGCACCAAAATGCAACACGCATATGTATCTGTATCTTAGTATCTCAAGTAATCTAAGCGTATCCGCGCTACTCTTGTTAGCTGCATATGCGTGTCGCTTCTATGGTGCACTTGTGGCATCTGTTATGCTGACCGTATCGAACATGATATTGACCAAGTGACTTGATTCTGATTTTTAATCTAATTTTATTTCTTTTTTTATGTACGTGTATCGAACGCATTAACTACTAGTAGATACTAATACTAACAGTAGTAGTAGTAGTAGCTATAGCAGCAACTAGATTAGTAGCTGCAGTAGTAGCTGAAATAGTAGCTGAAAGCTGTAGCTAAAGAATTAATTGTATCTGCAGCGCTATATGAATTGATATCTGCATCTGTAACTGTATATGCATCTGTAATTGTATCTGTTATTATATATATATATATTTGTATCTTTATATTTACATAAGTCTGTAGCTACATCAATATTTATATCTTTATCGTTATCTTTATATCTATCAGTATCTGCAGCTGTAGCTACATTAGCGTCTGTATCTGTATATTTATATCTGTATCCGCATCTTTATCTCTATTTAAAATTATATCTATATTTGTATGTATATCTATGCCAGCATTTGTATCTATATATCTTTATTTATCAGTATCAGTGTTTGAATCTTTATTTTTTAACTGTAGCTTTATCTTCATAGCTATCTGTATCTGCATCTGCATCTGCATCTGCATCTCTATTTGTATTTGTTTCTGTATCTTTATATGTATCTTTATATCGTTATGTCTCTGCATTTGTATTTCCATTTGTACCTGTATATCTGACTCTATGTCTATCTGTATTTATATTTCTATCTGCATTTTGATCTTTATAGCTATCTTCAGTATCTTCATCTGTATCTCTATTTGTATTTGCAGCTGTATCTATATCTGTATATCTATATCTATATCTATATCTATATCTTTATATATATTTATATATATTTTTATCTATATCTGTATTTGTATATACACCTGTATCTCCATCTTTATCTCTATTTGCCTTTTAATTTGCCTTTTAATCTGCATCTGCATCTATATCTATATCTTCATCTCTATAGCTATCTTTTGGCATCTACATCTGTATCTTTACTTATCTTTGCATTTGTATTTGTGTCTATATCTGTATCTGCATCTGCATTTATATATGTAGCTTTATTTCTATAACTATCTGCATCTTAATCTGTATCTGCACCTGTATCTCAATACGGATCTGTATCTGTATTTGTATCTATAAATGTACCTGTATCTGTATCTGTATCTTTATCTCTATAACTATCTTAACTATAACTATCTGTAATTATACCTGCATCTGTATCTCAATTCACATTTGTATCTATATCTATGTATATGGCTTACATGTCAACTTGACCCTATTTAACTAGTTCAACTTTGTTATTGAAGTCTTTCTGTTGGTAATTAAATGCATAGTATAATCGATTATTTCAATAGTTGCATCAACATCATTTGTTTACTTCAATCGACTCGTAATAACTGTATCTTTTATATTTATGTATCTCGAATTGTATCTGCATGTGTGTGTGTGTGTGTGTGTGTGTGCATGTGCGTGTATATGTGTGTGTGTGTGGGCTTGATGTTGCTTCCGCCAAGGCGCTTCAAGTCAATGCGTAGCTTTTAACGCTAATAGCAGCAAAATATTTTTGTTTTCTTTATTTTTATTTTTATTTTTTTTTTTTTTTTTTTTGATTTTTGGGCTTATGCTGCGTTTTGCAGGCAGACGGGGCGTGTCTCAAATCAGGCTTTAAAAGCAATTACGCACTCGGCAAATGTTGTCACCATCTCTGGCCTGGCACTACTAATACTACAACTACTACTACTACTACAACTCAACTTCCTGCTCCAAGCGACTCTCAACTCCCGACTTTGGTATCCGAAATGTCATTAAAAAAAAAATGATATTTTTGTCATTTTGCAGACATTTCTGTGCATTAGGCTTAAATCTCTTATGTATATATTATATACACAGATATTTAGATATTTATGCCTGTAAAAACATTTGCCAATATTATAGAAATATTTCAAATTATTCTTGAATAATAATTAACACAAGAAAGCTAATGTTATCTTTAGCGTGCCGAAGATTTTATATCCTTGCAGGCTTAAAAGAAAATTTTTCATATGAAATCTAAATTTTCGGTCGATCGTTCCTATGGCAGCTATATGATATAGTGATACGATTTAGACCAAATTTATATGAGACATTTATTTCATCACTAAACTCAAATCCTGTAAGTTTCAGCTATATAGCTTAATAAACATTTATACCTTCTGCAAGGATATAACAATGGAAAACCAAGTCTTGTTGCAGCGAGCAAAAGTTAGCATAACAATTTAGATGACTTCGCATATATGGTAAATTTCATCCATATAACATTTTTAGCTTGCTGCAGATAACTTTGCATTTTTTGTTTTTATTTAATTATTATTGATTTATTGCATGTAAGCTTTTATATTGTAATTTTCATATTGATGTAGAAATTGTTTGCTTTGTCATTAATATTGCTGCCTAAAAGTATGCTATACAATTTAAAATTGCATTATCAATGCTTTCATCTAACAAAAGCTGCAAGCTATAAACAAAACAAGGTTTGTGACATCACTAAGCAAATACTTAGCAAAGACACTATAGCAGGCGGGCAGACAGACACCTGTTACGTCAGCTAAAAAAACAAAATTAATTTTAAGCAATGAAAAGAAAAATTTGTATCTATATTTTTTTTCTTTTATATATATGTATATATTTTGTTTTTTCTTTTTTTTTATTGTTTTTATACATTATATATTATAATCAATTGTTATCATATAATCAGTGTACTACCATTTGGCGACCCTAAGCCTTAGCGAAAAATAATAATAAAAAAAAAAAAAATAATTAGAGAGAGATGCTGTTGATGGATGTGCAAAAGTTATTGAATTAATTAAAACTAAATGCATTGAAATTATTTTTATTATGAAAATTATTTTTTGTTTTTGTTTTGTTTTGTAACGGACAATCGATAACAATAATATCGACGATACGCGATGCGAATGTTGTTTGATTGGGTTTAAAAAAAAAAAAAAATAAAATTATATATATATTATATATATATATATATATGTATATATAATATATATTACTGCAGCTATATTACAAAGTAATTCAATTCTTGATGTTGATGCTGATGCTGAGGCTGATGATGATTCTTATTCTTATTCTCGCTGCTGCTAATGTTGTTTTTATTCTCGCTGCTGCTGCTGATGTTGATGCACATCCTTGACAAACATTAAGAACAGCATTTAATGTCAAAGATAGGTCAAGTTTTTGTTTTTTTTTTTTCTTTTTTTTTTTGTGGAACACAGGCACAGAAACAAAACGCGCAGACACACAGACAACATCACACACAGACTTTTGTAACTGTTTACTGCATGTAGAGTATACGAATTCGTATGTGTAACTAGTGTATATATGTGCTGGTGTGTGTGTGTGTGTGTGTGTTTGTTAATGCATATGCGCCGCATGCATTGATTTTGTATCTGTTATCAGGCCAATTTGGAGCGCTTCTTGGCAATGGCATCCTCGACAGCGCGTAATTGTTTTAATAGCTCTTCACGTCTTGATTTTTTGCCTTCACGATCACGGTCACGTTCGCGTTCGCGATCACGTTCCTTATCTTTGTCCTTGTCCTTTGACTTTTCCTTATCCTTAATAATGTCCTTATCCTTGACAATATCCTTATCCTTATCAGAATCTGGTGAATTCGTTGGCGATGCTAGCGCCGATACGCCAACCATTGTTGATGGTTTCTTAATCTCAATGGAAATTGGTGAACGTTTCTTTGTTGATTGATCACCCGCTAAAAAAAAAATTAATTTAAATAGTTTTTTTTTTTTTTTTATATAATATTATATATATATATATATATATTTTTTTTTACATACGTTTTTTGATTTGTTTACGTTCATTCAGCGCCTTGTCTGTGGCACGCACACGCTTATGTGGAGTTTCACCTGAATTCGATGAGCTATCTGACGATGAGGAATTTGAGTCCGAGTCGGAATATGATGTGTCTATAAAATAAATAATTCAAGAAATTTAATAGATTTATATTTTAGACACATAAGTACACATAGATAATGAGACTTAATTTCCAAAGAAATATTTTCTATATTAACTATGTGATATACATATCTGATTCTGAACAAAATTTGACAGACATTTTATAGCCAAATACAAGCTGAGCAAATAGTTCGACAAACAATAAAATAATACTACAAAAATATATATATATATATATAATATATATCAAATATATCAAAAATATAATATATCAAAAGATAGTTCCTATAGTTCATATATAATATATAGTTGTCAAATTTTAAATAAACTTAGACATATGCAAGTTTTTGCTAAATTTAACTGCTTCTAGTTTTAAGCGTTCAAAGTTTTTAATATAATTTTTTAATGATATTTCCTATGATAACTATAATGATATAGTGGTTCGATCCGATCGTTGTCAACTATGTAACAGCTCATGCTGATCAGGAATATATATGCTTTATATATATTTATAGCATATATATTCCTGATCAGCATATGTCTATATATATATTTAAGGATATATATTTATATATATATATCTAAGCATTATAATACCTGATTCCGATGTACTGGATGTGCCACGACGACGACGATGCAATTTATCAAATTTCTTCGCTGGCGGTGATAGTTTCTTTCGCTTTGTTGCCGGACTATGTACACCAACAGCTGCACGTTTCTCAGGTGCTGTACGTTTATACGATGGTGATTTGCTGCCTTCTATGAAATCAAAGAATCAGTTAAATATATCTATATGCATATATATATATATAAATATATATAAATTATGAATTTTTCTTACTTGGTGATCGCCTTGGACGTCTTGGTATTTGGCTCGGTGAACGTGCCGCTCGTCCAGCAGCATGACGACGTGATGCCGCACCGGCTATAACCTTATGCGAATAGCGACGCTTCTGTTCTGATTGACTGCTGGATCGTGATGTATCAGAACTAGAATCGCTTTGTGAGCTATTCGAACTGGAATATGATGAATTGCTGCTATAACTGCGACGATCACGACGTCGTCGTTCTTCACGTTCATATGATGCACTTCGACCAATTGATTTTGAACGCATCCATGGATCACTCCATTCATCGCCACGTCCAACAGTTTCAACACGTTGGACAATCACTTCACGCGTTGGTCGCAAGCGACGATCATCCTCATATTGTGGCATACGATGTGGCGGCAATTCACGATAACGTGCCATACGCCCATAAACATCAACATCTTCATATGCAATGGGTGCCATATATGGGGCACGATAACGATCAGGTGGCTGGCCATACATAGCATAGACCGGTGGCAGGAGTGTACGTGGCATTGGCATTGGATTATTTGGTGGTATTTCACGTACAACAGCTGGCGATGCGGCACGCTCTTTAAGATAATATGGATCCTTTTCTAGCTCATCCGGTGATAAAGTTAAATTCATTTTCTTATCCTCAAAATCCATATCTTGCTCCTTACGTTTATTTGCCTTGCGCATCATTTCCTTCGCTGTGCGTAGACCACGTTCCCATGCATTTTCGACAACAACGGGTCCATCGGACATTATTAAACCGCTGCGTGCATCATGATGTGGATTTGGACCACCGCTGCCACCACCATACATGCCAGAATGATGCATACTCGCTGGACCACGATGATGTAATGCCGCTGGACGTTCATTTCGATAATCATGATAATCATTTGATGATGGATTGCCGCCCATGCCATGGCCACTATAGCCACCACTTGCTGGTGGTCGTGATGCATTGCCACCACTACCACTGCCACCGGGACCGCTTTGCATTGGCACTGGTCGCACCAAGCTATCGAACATTGTATAGTTGCCCTTGTCAGTGACACCGGGATGCAAGAAACGGCAACTCATGCCCCAAGTACATTGGCCACGTGTATAGAAGCGACAAACTGGTTTTGGTTCAGTTTCCTCTGGACGTTTCTCATCTTCATCGGATACTTCACCCTCCTCCAGTTCTTCATCTTTTTTCTTCTTTTTAGCTTCTTCAGCGGCGGCTGCAGCAGCAGCGGCGGCGGCGCTGTTTGCGGTTGCAGTTGAGGCAGCAGTTGTTCCAGCTGCTCCTGTTCCTGTAGTTGTTGTTGCAGAAGCAGAAGCAGAAGCAGTAGTATCAACATTGGCCATATCATTATTATTATTATTATTATTATTATTGGCATTACCATTGGTATTGTTACCTTTATTATCGTTATCAATAATTTTAACATCATCGTCATCATCATCATCATCGTCATCATCCTCATCATCATCATCATCGATGAGTAGTGGCAATGTTTTCTTAATTCCAATGGTTTTCTTATTGGCATCTGTGGCGGCAGCATTATTATCATTATCAGCGGCGTCATCATCATCATCATCATCATCATCTTGAGCATCTTGGCATGAATCCTTTAACATTTCAGGACATTCACCTTCCTCAGCCTCAAAGTCAAGGGCATCGTCATCATGTGGCTTAACCATCATATCATCCAAACCATTATTGGCATTATCCAAATCCTGTCAAACATTAAAAGCATTAAAATGATGTAATATGATATGATGATGAATCATTTATGTAACTTACCTTAATCTCCTTATTGTATTTTTTAAGTTGTGTTGCCTGATCGCCACGTGATTCACCATTTATTGGATTTATTAATGAATCATTTGATATGGTGCCATCCTCCTCATCATCGTCATCATCATCAGAATCAAGATTATCGGCATTTTTGGACGGCGGTGCTTGTTTATCCATCATATCAATATCACTCACATCACTGAGATCCTCATGGCTTATATTAAGATCAACGGCCACATTATACATATTATCTGGACTATTGCTACGACTGCGACTGCGACTGCGACTGCGCAACATTGTTTTATTTGTATTGCGATTCGATTGATTCGTTTGATTTGCTTGATTCATTTGATCATTGATAGCATCTAAATCATTGGCTACCGATGATGATGATGGTGTCGATTGTTCATCAACTGTAATTGCTGCAACTGCGGCGGCGGCGGCAGCAGCATCATCATCATCAGCAGCATTATTAGCTGCTGCTGATGTGACTGCTGTTGTCATTGCACCTGTTGCTGTTGCTGTTGCTATTGATGATGATGATGCTGTACCTTGATGTGTTGCCTCAACATCATCATCATCATCGCTTGAACTGCTGCTTGATGAACTGCTATCACTGCCACTGCTACTGCTGCTAGAACTCTTCTTCTTCGACTTGGAACGACCACTGCGACTGGAACTAGAGCTTGAACTGGATGATGAGCTGCTACTCGATACAGATCGTGCTGGACTACTAGCATTTGCATTGGGATTCGTATTCATATTCATTGCATTATTATTATTCGTATTATTAATGCCAACATTTTGCTTAGTGGGCGATGATGGACGTGAATTTGACGGTGATCCTCCCGATGATGAACTTGAACGTGAATCATCGGATTCCATGATGACCAACACTTATATAATAAATCGTCGATCCACAAATAATTTCTCTTGAATTTGATTTTCTGTGGGAAATATCAAAAAAATATTAGAATACGAATAATGTAATAAAAAAAAAAAATAAAAAAAAAATTAATTCAAAAAAATATTTAAATATAATTATAAATATAAATATTTTATATTTTATAACATTTTATCTATGTAGCAATAGTAGTAGTAGTAAAAAAAAAATAAATAAATTTATATATCGCAGCAAGAACAACGTTGATCCTAAATCAGGAGAATGTTTAGAAAGTAAGACAGGAAAATTGACAGAAAGAAGTGAAGCAGACAGTGGGGGGAGGGAAGTTATAGAAAATTACAGCGCGAAAGAGTTAGTAAAAACATAGAGCAAGTATTAGACTAGGTGGGGGGGGGGGGGGGGGGTTAAAGAGTCTGGAAAGCGCGCACGTAAGCCACAGACTAAAGAATTGAAATTTCAATAAGACAAATTTAGAATAAGAAGTAAGAAGTATGAAGAATAACATCGCGCATTGGAAAGAGATGTAAACAGAATTAAACAAATATCGGAGGAGAATTTAAAATTTAATAATACAATAAATTTACAATTTCATTTCTTTGACATTAATTATATATTAATCATATGATAATATAACGTATCATAACTGTATATGTCTGTGAGCAGACATTTTATTTGAACATCCTTATAACCTATAAAAATAATCCATAAAACTAACCTATAAAAAATACTTGAAAAATTCAATTGGAAAATTTAAAAAAAAAATTTGAAAAAATATTAAAATAAAAATAAATACCAAATCTTATTCTTAAATGCTAAAATTCACCATGAAAAACAATTAAATATGAAACACTTCCAAACACATTTGTATGACCATGAAAACAATAAATATTAATTTTCGGACCTTCTTCTTAGCCTTCAGAGGCTGAGATACATTGGATTATACTTTTTATTAAATTTGCAATTTTGACAATTTTGACCGCTAATTTTCTAATATTCTTTGGTCACTTGTAAGTTAACTCTGGAGTTTTAAGCCTTGGATATTGAGTTAAAGTTTTGGGATTAAGCTTTGAAAATTGAGTTAAGGATTTAAGATAAAACCTTGGAAATTGAGTTGGCGATGTTTTTAATGGCTTGCAATGGCAAATTAACCATTTCGAATCATTGTCCTGCTGTGGCACAGAAATTTATTTCATTTCCAGTTTAAGTTTTTTCAACAAATTATACAAATAATTTATCAAAATTTCTAAATATACATCTCCAAATCCATGCAGATACATCTCCAAACTATTACATTACTACTATATGAAACTTTTAGAGGCTCGTCGGGTCGGGTTCAAAATCAATTTAATATACATTTTCCCCAAAAATGTTTCGGACTCAATAAATTTGCACTACTTAAAGTAAATAATCAAAAGTGTTTAAATAAAATATCTGCTCACTATATATTTGTGAATCGTAAGCAATATGAACGGAAGACTTAGAGCTTCTTCTTGCTTATCGAAATTATAGATAAAATTTGCAAACCAATTAAAAATTTATAACGGATATCAGGATGCAACAGCAGCTTAATGAGCTGCACTTAATGAGCTTATAGATATACATATATAATTTTATTTTTTTCCTGTTCAACATTGAAATTGTAATTTCTATAAAAAAAAAAAAAAAAAAAAATGTTATTATCTTTTATTATAATTTTCGGTTTCTTTGGCCATTGTTGAGTCTATGAGTAGAGAAGAGTGAGAGAGAGACAGAGACAGAGAAGAGAAGAATCGACAAGTGCAAAGCAAGCAATAAACCAACTTCAGCTTCTGCTTCTACTTCTTCTTCTTCATTTTTTTGTTGTTGCTTTTTCTTACAACATTTATTTTAGGTTTTTTTTTTGTATTGTAATTTCTTTTTTTTTCTGTTTCATTTTGGGGGGAAAAGAAATGTTTTTGAACTGTTAAATTTTCTGTTCACTTTGTTAAATTCTTACCTTCATAATTGGAATTTTTTTTTATTTTTTAATTTTCTTTTTTTTATATATGATTCTTATTTTTCTTTTACAGAGTTTTTGTGTGTGTTTTAAATTTTTTGGTTTTGCTTTGTTTTATTATTGAAACATTTTCAACTGATAGAAATATGTATAAAAAAAAAATATATATATATATATATATATATATATATTTATATAGCGACTTTACGCGAACAAAAGACAAAAAGAGAGTGAGCAAAATTTCTTTTTATGAATAACAATAAATTGTGAATTTTGAAAGAATAACAAGAACTATATTATTTTTATATATATATTTTTATTTTTTTTTCATTGTTTTTTTTATTTATTTTTTATTTTTGTCTCAGGGCTACAAATGAATACAAGAGACACACAAAACACACACATAAACACACCACACACATACACTAATAAATATATGTATATATATATATATATATATATATAATATATAGGTATATATATATATATATATAAATATATGTAATATATAACTTCAATATGATATTGACATATCATATAATTGTAATACAATTTTTTTTATTTTTATTTATACGTTTTATATTAATATTATTTATAATTTGTTGTTTGTTTGTGTTGTTGTTGTACTTTTACTTTCGCACTTTTCGCGACCGACAAAATAAATTTTGATTGAAACTGAACTTGAGAAGAGTTTTTTCTTTTTTCTTTTTACTTAACGAAAGACAGAAGACAGAGACGAACCCGCGTAAGCTTTCTGACTTCGTTAGCAAGCACAACTTTTTTTATTTATTAATCACAGAAGTCACAAAAGTCTAAAGCTTATTTATTACATTTATTTATTTACTTTTTATATTATCATTATTATTATTATTATTAAGTTTGTACTGTTTTGTCTTTTTATTATTATTATTATTTTAAATTAATTTAATTTTTTTTTTTTATTGTTGATGTGTGTAAAACCACTTTTCACTTACGTAGTGTTGGAGGGGAAAAATAGAATACTTGAAAATATATATATATATAGTATATCAATTGTTGGTAATAATCATTTTGCAATATGCAATATTTGTTATTATTGTTGCTCACCTATTGGAAAATTGTTGTTGCAGTTGCCGCACTTGCAGTTGCAGCCCTGCTGTCCACTCCTCTCCGCTCCACTCCACTTCTCTCCTATCCCCTTTTTAAGCCTATCCTCTGCGGCTTCTTTTAAGCACTTTTAATTTACAGCTCCCACTTGACCAAAGGCGCGTTGTCACCAGGCAGGCGGCAAAGGCTCCGGCTTTTTGTTGTATGTGTCGTCTTCTAAGTCTGTGTCTGTTTACAACAGCGACAGTTTGTATGTGTGTGTGTGTTATGTGGTTATGTGTGGTTATGTGTAATTGTATGCGATTGTGTGTGGGTGAATATTGTATTGCTGTGTATATGTGTATATATGCGTATGCAGTCGTACCAATTGCTTTCGTCAATTTCTCTCTCTATCTCGTATGTGTATGTCGCCCGCTGCTTCTCTCTCTCTCTCTCTCTTGCTTTGCTTTCCTTGCGAAATCCGCGGCTTTCTGTGCACCTTGACAATGTTCAGCTTGGTTTTGTAATATTGATGCGGCCTTTATTGTATCTTTTACCTGTTTCTTAATAAACTGAATATGTTTTTTTTTATTAAATAGCGCTGAGAAGTATGAATTCTTGATAAAAAAAATTCTTTTTTTTGTCACAAACGATGCCGCCGCAACTGCAGAAAATATTAGTGATGAACTTTTAATGCTAGTGCAGACATCAATATAATTATCGTATGTCAGCTGCCGCATGTTTTAACTGCGTCGCACTATCGATAACACACACAACAGCCGACAATGATTTTATACAAATTATCGACATTAACTTGATAAATAATATTTTGCTTTTTTTTATTATATGTATGTATTTTGTTCTCATTTCTCAGTAAACATTTTGTTAAGGTCAAAAAAAAAAGAAAAAAAAATTTAAATTTATTTAAATAATCAAACCAGTGGAAATCGATGTTGCGCGTAATATTTTTGTGGCGGTAAACGATAATTGTGCCATTACAATTAATATGTCAAAAGTTGTTCAATCGAAATGCAGCTGTTAAACGGAACGTTACGTTGCCTTCAACTGCTTAGTGCAAGCAAATTAAATGTTAAATCTATTACCGCAAAATGTACAAATTGCCTGCTATATCAAAACCAAATATATCGCAACTATGCCAATATTCCGCCCATTGCAATGACTTCCGAACAATATGATGGTCCAAAAACAGATGCTAGTAAACCGCCGGTTATCACATTGCATGGTTTGTTTGGTTCCAAACAGAATTGGCGTAGCATAAGCAAAGCGCTTGCTGGCCGAACCAATCGTCGCGTAAGCAATACAACAGCAGCAACAACAAGAAGAACATTTGCCCTTGCCCTTCAACCTTGTTTCTCTGTATGCTTCTTAATTTTCAGATGTTTGCTGCCGATTTACGCAATCATGGCGATAGTCCACATGCTGATACACATAGTTCACCTGGCATGACAGCGGATTTGCTTGCCTTTCTCCAGGCTAGATCATTGAGCAAGACTAGCTTAATGGGACATAGTATGGGTGGACGTGCCGTTATGCATTTTACACTATCTCATGTATGATTTCTTTTTATACCCGGTACCCACCCAGAGGGTATATTGATTTTATGACACCAATCTATAGAATATGCTTTTACTGATCCCAAAACTTTTTATATTTATTTATTTTTTTTTTTTTTGTGATTAGCCGACACTTGTTGAACGACTAATTGTTGTTGATATTTCACCCGTTTCGATACCAAAATCAGTTGAACAAATGGAAGGCATATTGGGTGCAATGTTAGATACAAATATGCCAAAAAATTTAACATTATCCGAAGGACGTAAACAGGCGAGGGAAAAGCTTAAAGATGTCGTTGGTGCAGATTCCGTTGATTTCATATTGCTAAATCTACGCAAGAAACCTGAAACGGGCGAGTAGGTGACACAGATTAGACTCGACTAGAATATAGTATATAGATTATATATATTATTATTCATATTCTATTTTATTTTATTTACATCTAGATTTTATTGGGCCTGCAATGCGAAAGTGTTAAAGGATAGTCTTACCGGTTTTCTTGACTATAATGCCAATATCTCAAACCTGCCACCCTTCACTGGCCCCACTATGTTTATATGTGGCTCGCGTTCATCGTATATGAAGTAAATATTGAAGCTAATTTTTACTTCTCATTTTTTTTTATTATATTTTTTATTATAATTTAATTTTTTTTTTGTTTATTGCAGTCCTGATGATTGGCCAGAAATCTTGAAAATTTTTCCACAAGCAACTTTACATTGGCTGAAAACTGGACATTTGGTGCATCTGGAGAAACCGCAACAATTCATTGAGCTTACAACAAATTTCTTAAATAGTTAAATCACATGTCATGAACTAGAGCGAGATGGCTATATATAATATATATATATATAAATATAGATTTATATATATGATTTTGGCAAATTTGAATGTTACAAATTGCAAATGAAATAAAATTTTAAGATGCAATTTATAAGAATAAGAAATTAGCTAAATTTTAAAATTAAATTGCTTAAAAAAAAACAAAAAAATTTAATGTTAAAATTTTATTAATAAAAAAAAAAATATATTAGCTAAATTTTAAAAATTGTTTTGTTGCTGTTGAATTTATGAACAGTAAAAAAAAAAAAAAACAGAAATTTAATTTTATGTCGTTTTTTTTTTTATTTTATTTTCAATGTAAATTTTATTTCTCACTTTTTCTCATTAAAAAAACGTTGCTGTTTTTATATAGAAATACTAAAAAACAGCGAAATTTTAAAATTACAAAAACAAAAATTACATTTTGAAATTGAATTAATGAAAAAAAATATTAAAATGCTAAAATTCAATTAATAATTTATAAAAAAAAAATTAGCTATATTTTTTGTATGCTGAATTTCTAAGAAAAAAGTAAGCTATAATATTTTAGCTCGAATTACTAAAAAAAAAAACTAGAAAATTAAAATTTTTTAATATTTTTGTTGATGTTACTGTTGATTTTATGAGCAGTAAAAAAAACACAAATTAATTTTTTGTATTTTTGTTTATTACATTTTCAATGTAAGTTTTAATTCTCGTCATGTTTTCTCTCATGTTCTCAATAAAAAATTCTATGTTTTAAAATGGAAATATTAAACACATAGCTAAATTTAAAAAAAAAAAAAATTAGCTATATTTTTTAAGCTAAATTTCTAAGAAAAAAATAAGCAATAATTTTTTAGCTCAAATTAAAAAAATATTAGTAAAATTTAAAATTTTTGTTGATGTTGCTGTTGATTTAATGAGCAGTAAAAAAAACACAAATTTTATTTTATTTTTTTTTGGTATTTTTTTTTTTTTTTTATTACATTTTCAATGTAAATTTGAATTCTCGTCATGTTTTTTTTTCTCATGTTCTTCTCAAATTTATATTAGTAAAGACGGCATTTAAAATATCTATACAAATACAATGGGAAGGGGAAAAAAAAACCTGATGCGGAAAAATACGTGAAAATGCAACGTGCTTATAATATGTATGTGTATGTATGTGTGTGTGTGTGTGTGTAAATGTTGATGAATGTCAAAATGTTGCCTTAAAGTACAATAATAAATAAATAAATAAATATAAATATAAATATTAGTGTGTGTGTGGCATGGGCGTGGGGGCAGAGGAGCGGGGCTAAAGGTAAGGGAATCACATTGCACTTAAAACTTAAATAGTTTTTTTTTTGTTTTTTTCATTTTTAAAGTAAAATATTTTTTTTTTTTGATTTTTCTTTTCATTTTTTTGTTTTTTTTTTTTTAGTTTTTTGCATTAGTTTTTCTTGCATATTTTCTTTTGCTTCTCCTTTTAATAAATGAACACAGTTTGCGTGCTTGTGTTGTTTTTTTTTTCTGTGTGTTGTATGTGTATGCGTGTGCGTGTGTGTGTGTGTGTTAACCATAATAAATACATTAAAGAGGAATGGTGGGTAAAACATTGTGCTAAGGCTAAAATGGTTTTTCATTTCTTTTGCATTTTCGCATTTTGCGTTTTTTACTTTGGATTTCGCTGGATGTGCGTAAGTTTTGTGTGTGTGTGTGTTGTCTGTCTGTCTCTGTTTGTATGTGTGTGTGTGTGTGTGTAAATCAGCTTTGTATTTTTTTCTTATTCATTTTATTTTTATTTTATTTTTTTATATTATTTTTATTTTATTTATTTTTTGTTTTTTATTTTTTTATTGTTGCTGTTTTAGTTTTTTCTTTTTTTTTTAGTTTCCATTTGTTTTTGTTTTCTTGCTTTTAGTTGCTTTTTCTTTAGTTCTAGTTTAAACTGCTGCTGCTGCCACTGTTGCTGTTGCTGCTGTCATAACATTTCGCACTTTTCAATGGCGGCCCACATTTCATTCACTTTTTGTCTGTCTGTCACTTGTCGCTTCTTCATCATGTTTCTCTCTCTTGCTCTCATTTTCACTGTGTGTGTGTGTGTGTGTATGTGTGTGTGTTAGTTTTGTTTTTTCCTTTTCTTTTTTTTTTTTTTTTTTTTGCCGGCAATTAGACAATAATGCCACCATCATAGGCATAGTCCGCTTTGTTGTGCATTACAAGTCGATTTTCCACAAAGTAAAAGCTGTCCGAACGTGTCTCGAAGGGGCTCGAAATCATTTCAGCAACTGTAACATTGAGAAGAAGACAGACACAAAAAATTAGCAACTATTTTTATAAATATAAATGCAGTAAATTTTATATATAGAAAATATATCAAATATATATAGCGAAATTTTAATACTCTTTCTTTCAAACTTTTACAAGCTTATATAAATTTTGATCAGCAGATGTAGTAAACTTTATTAAGTACATATATATCTAGTATTTCTGGTATATCTAGTATATCTGTTATATCTGTTATATCTGTTATATCTGTTATATCTGTTATATCTGGTATATCTGGTATATCTGGTATATCTTAGTATATCTGGTATATCTGGTATATCTGGTATATATCTGGTATATGTGGTATATCTAGTATATGTGGTATATGTGGTATATGTGGTATATGTGGTATATGTGGTATATGTGGTATATTTGGTATATTTGGTATATCTGGTATATCTGGTATATCTGGTATATCTGATATATCTGGTATATCTGGTATATCTGGTATATGTGGTATATCTGGTATATGTGGTATATGTGGTATATGTGGTATATGTGGTATATGTGGTATATCTGGTATATCTGGTATACCTGGTATATCTGGTATATCTGGTATATCTGGTATACCTGGTATATCTGGTATATCTGGTATATCTGGTATATCTGGTATATCTGGTATATCTGGTATATCTGGTATATCTGGTATATCTGGTATATCTGGTATATCTGATATATCTGGTATATCTGGTATATCTGGTATATCTGGTATATCTGGTATATCTGGTATATCTGGTATATCTGGTATATCTGGTATATCTGGTATATCTGGTATATCTGGTATATCTGGTATATCTGGTATATCTGGTATATCTGGTATATCTGGTATATCTGGTATATCTGGTATATCTGGTATATCTGGTATATCTGGTATATCTGGTATATCTATATCTATATCTATATCTATATCTATATCTATATCTATATCTATATCTATATCTATATCTATATCTATATCTATATCTATATCTATATCTATATCTATATCTATATCTATATCTATATCTATATCTATATCTATATCTATATCTATATCTATATCTATATCTATATCTATATCTATATCTATATCTATATCTATATCTATATCTATATCTATATATCTTCCTGTTCAGCATCAGCAAACAATCTCCTTCATAATTCCTTCTATAAATCTGATTAAAACTTAACACATGTCACCTTCATATGACTCATGGCTGCATATAAGTCGAAGTCTTAATAGATCGGACTACTACTTTTATATTCTACAGCTGCTTGAAATTCTAGTCATTGTCTGCACAATTTTATTTTTATTTTTTGCTTATTCAGCTATAAGTTTGAAATTTGTAGTAATTAAGCTTAATACTGACTAACAGCTGTCGGGCAAGTTTTATTTAAATCGAACAACTATAACATATAGCTGCCATAGCAACTATTAGTCGAAATTTAGTCATTTTATGAATAATTCTTTTCTTTATACAGATGTCTGCTTGACTAACTTAAGTTTAGTCATGACTAACAGCTGTCTGTCAATCAATTTCATCCAAATTGAAATACTAGATCATATAGCTGCCATAGAAGAGATAGATCAAAATTAAAGTTGTTCTATGAATAATTCTTTGATTTGTTAAATCATCATCTTGAAATTTAGAAGATTTAAGTTTAGCGATAAGTAACAGCTGTCTGTCAAATTTCATCGAAATTGGACAATTAGAACATATAGTTGACATAGCAAGGATCGCTTAAAACTAATATTTGATATATGAAAAAAATTCCTTGTTTAATGTATGAGATCGCAAAGACTTACCCAAGTCTGGTGGAAGATTAGGAAACTCATAAATGTGCTCGCATGTATTTTTAGAATATGGAATGCAATAGCCAAATTCAAAATCGAATGTTTTAAGTAAACGATCACGGAAAAAATGTCGCTCGATCATGCGAAAATTGTTAACTGGTTGTGAACCCACCGTGAACTCAACACTGTATAAAAGAGAGAAAGAGAATATGATGATGAGATTGTAGATAAATATTAAACAGAGTTTTTATCAGCAGTTGCTACTACACTTACGTGGCGCCAACAGTTTTAAGATTAAGAAACGCTGGCGTAAATTGATAACGCACATAACGTCCGGCATTTGGATCGGCAGTATCATCGAGTGATAACTCTTCGGCAGCAGCTAACATTGTATCCTCTATCGATAATCCATCGGGAAATTGTTCACTTGGCGGCTTAGCAATCTCAAATAGTACAGCGCCACTTTCTAGATCACGTATCTTAAAGCGTGTAAAATCAATTTCAAAGATATTTGCATTTGCTGAGCATAGATAATCATCTGTGATTTTGCTAAGATTTAAAACATCTTCAGGTGTCACATTATTTGTTCCATCCATCATAATATGTTTCATATCACCGCCAGCGCCAACAGCAGCAGCAGCGGCGGCAGCATTAGCAGCTACAACATTGCTGCTAACTTCATTGCTGCTGGAAGCGGCGACTGCAGCTGCGGCTGCTGCTGCTGTTGCGGATGTTGTGGATGTTGATGAAGCTGATGATGATTGCACGGGATTCAATTGTTTGCCAACGACGCTCATTGTTACCGTTATGTTATGTTATGTTATATGTTTAGTTGGAGTTGCAATTGCAGTTGTTGTTTTTTGTTTGTTATTAGTATTTTATTTATTTGATGTTTGAGTGTTGAGCACACGGCGTTTCAGTCTGTAAATAAATTAGATAAAAAATATATATATATATATTTGTTTTTCAACTATTTTCCATTTTTTCATTATTATTTGCTTTTGTTTTGTTTTTTCATTTATATTGAAACTAACCGCAGCATTTATTTGTTGTTGCCATAACAAAAAAAAGAAATTACAAAAAAAAAAAAAAAAAACAATACAAAATAAAAACAAAAACTAAAACCAAAAATTATTCGCGACCCAATTTCTGGAAAAAGCTTTGTTTGTATTTGTTTTTCTTTTTTTTTCTCCTTTCTTTGCTTCTTTTGCCTTTGTGTGTTTGTGTGTGTGTGTGTGTGTGCGTGCGTATTGCAAGCGTTTTGCCTTTGTTGTTGTTGTTCGTTTAATTCCTTCCAGCAGCAGCAGCAGCTGCCTGACTATTTATTGTTGCTATTGCTATTGTTGGTTGCCTGTTGCCAACGTTGTTATAGTCGCTCGCACTATGTAAACGCACTATTTATGGCTTCGATTGCAACCAAGTTTATAAATTGTTGACATTTTGCTATTTGAAGTATTTCGAAGTAAATCTACGCGTTCACACACACACACACACGCGCGCAAACACCAACACGGTCCGACTATGTGTGTGCAAAATTTGCAATGTCCATCGATAGCTAACCATATATCGATTCCATATAATTTACATTGCGCAATTTCATACATGAGCATTTTGCGTTTACATTGCGCACAATTGCGCACTCTGTTCCCAATTGGCGCGCAATAAAATATTTAAAACTCAATAAAATAAATTGAAAAATATGAAACTGAAAACCAAATTATTATTATTGGCACAATATTAAAAATATAATTTTAAAGAAATTCTAAGATTTTAATAAAAAAAAAACTTTATAAAAAAGTTGATAATTAAAGAATCATAGCACAAAACCAATTGACACTGTTAGTCAATGCCACTAAATGGTGTTATGTTAATAACACATTTTTGCATAACATTGTGTGTACACACTGTTTAGTCAATTGGCGCGCTTTAAAAATTGAATTTGAATTGCGCATATGAAAAGTAAAGTGAAAAGTTATATGTAGGACAAAATATAAATGTAGAAGGAAACGACAAAAAGAAACCTTATGAATGCACAACAACAACAACAATAATAACGAGAACAACAGCTTGTCTATAGTAATTTGAGCTAAGCAGCAATTTAATTTATTTTATTTTATTTTTATTTTTTTTTTTGTTTTCTTTTTTTCTCAAGTGAGGTTCAAGATGCATGCGTCTAGATTTTGGTTTTCATTATTATTATTATTTTTTTTTTAAATTTTATTTTGAGTTTTAAGTCTTGAGCGCCAGTAAAATGTCGAAGAGGTAGCTGTTGCAGGCAGCTACAAGAGGCAAAGGCAGCAAAGTCCAAGTGTTAAGGGCGCCAATGTCTATATATGTGGCCTGTTGATCGCGTATGTGTATATGTGTGTGTGTGTGTGTAAGAGCACTACTTAGCATAGTTGTTGTTGTTGTTGTTGTTGGCCTTAAGTGGGTATTTTAATATTCGCAGCAAGGCAACAGTGTTGAGTTACAGTCCGAGCGCACACTCATGGATGCACTTATGCCACGTCCACCACGTCCGCCCGCCATTCCATAGTCACTCAGTCCCTCAGTCCCTCAGTCCCTTAGTGCCTGTATACCGTGTCCCGTATCCCGTGTCCCTCTGTCCATTTGTCTGTCCCTTTTTGGCGTTCAACACATTCACAATTTCCTGTGTGCTGCTGCTTCTCCTGCTGTGACTCGGTCTGTGGCAACTCTCTCTCTCTCTCACACACTCTCTCCCTCTCTATATGTGTGTGTGTGTGTGTAAGTGAGAACGTGTTCGTGTTCATTTCTATCTTTAGTACAGTTGACTGTGGCAGACCGAGAGGCGACCCGATTCCAAAACCAAAACGAAACCAAAAAAAAAAAAAAATACCAAAAAAAAAAAAAATAAAAACCGAAACCAATTCAAAATTCGACTTTGAATACTTAACGAATGCAAGCGAATCATTCATCCTGTGTTAGGGTTAATCACACACACTCACACGCACACACACACATGCATACATATGTACATACTTTGTATGTATATTTGTAAGTGCAATTCCTTTTTTTTTACTTATTTTGGGGGATTTTTTTTTTAAGCTTTGTTTGTTTTTTTTTTACTATTGAAATTATCGTAAATTCTTTTATAATTATCGTACAAGTTTAAAGTTCAAAGCTAAATAAAAACAGAGAGAGAGAAAAAAATTCCCCATAATAATATCTATAATTATAGTTCTACAACTATATAATTTTCTACTTAAATTAAATGCAGTTTTAGACAAGCTTTATTTTTTTTTATTATTTTTTCTAACTAACAAAATGAAAAATGTTTTTTCAACTGACTGAAAAATGAAACTAAATAAAAGAAAAATTGGTAGGTAAAAATTTTATTAAAATTATTTTGCTTGAACTCATTAAAAGATATTTAACTATACCAAAAAAAAAAGAAAAAAGAAAGAAAGTAATAAAAGTTAACAAACACCGAAGATTTCATACACTTACTAAGCTTGCATAAAAGTTTTTCTATATAAAAACTAAATTTTCAATGGATTGTTCTTATAACAGCTATATGATATAGTTGTTCGATTTGCATGAAATTTGATGGACATATTGTAGACTTTACTAAACTTATATACTGTAAGTTTTAACCGTATAGCTTAACACATAACAAAGTTTTTCATATAAAAACATAATTTTCGACTGATTGTTCCTATGACAGCTATATGATATAGTTGTTCGATTTGCATGAAATTTCATAGACATATGTTAGACTTTACTAAACTCACATACTGTAAGTTTTATTCGAATAGTTTAATATATAACAAAGTTTTCCTTAGAAAAACCCAAATTTTGACTGATTGTTCCTATGACAGCTATGTGATATAGTTGTCCGATTTGTAACAAATTTGACAGACATATTGTAAACTTTAATAAACGCATTTTCTGTAAGTTTCATTTAAATAGCTGCATAAATAGCAAAGTTTTTCATATAAAAACTTAATTTTCGACTGATTGTTCCAATGACAGCTATATGTTATGGTGCAGCGATTCAGCTTGTTTTGACTTATATATAGCATAAGATGTTAAGCAATAACTATGCAATGTTTTATGAAAATAGAGAGAGAGAGAGAGAAAGAGAAATAAGCTAGTTTAGACTGTAAGACAGACAGATCATGAATATATATATACGTATATACATGTATGTATGTATATATAAATGTATATGCGCTCGAGCCAAGTCTGTATAGAGAACTATATATAAATAAAGTATAAAAGTTGTTGATAAGTTGCGTTTACTGCACATTATATAAACATTTATACATTGCATTATGTAGCATTATGTAGCATAGACATTGAGTGAGAGGGGGGTGGGGGTGGGGTTAGTTGGTTGCTTGGGGGGAAGGGAATGTTAGTTGGTCGATTGGCTTAAGCTTGCAAGTCGTTGCATGTTTACATTGCTTGATCAAATACAACACAAAAACGTAGTTACAGTTGAAAGTGACAACGCGCGTTAGTCTCGTCAGCAGCCCCCAAACGACCCCCACACCTACCTCATCACACCCCACCCCAGCCCACCCCACACTCCGCCACAACGCATGATGTCTAAGCGCTGCCGATACGATTGCCTGCTGTGCTTGCTCCTGTGTGTCGATAGAAACTCAAGTGGCCCAAGTGTGCTTTATGCAGCTGTATGTGTCTATGTGTGTGTATGTGTGTGTGTGTCTAGGGTTGGGTATCAAAAACAAACAAAACTGAACAGAACTAAGCAGAGAATCGTGGGCGATAAAATTCGTACTCGACGCGCAAACAAGCGTCGTCACCCAGTGGGGTAAACAAACTGTCTATGTGTGTGTGTGTGTGTGTGTGTGCTGAGTATGTGTATGCTATGCTACTGCTGTCAGTTTGCTTACCTCTCTCTCTCTCTCTCTCTTTCGCATAGCCGCTGTTCATCATACTACGCTGTGCTGCTACCTAACGTCAACTTCTCTCACACCAGCTAGCCTGAGCCCCCCTTCCCCCTCCCCCACTCCAGTGCACTACCCCTGCCACTACATACTGTATATGCAGTGCAGCGACGATGACGTTATGTGTATATGCGCTTGCTTGGCTATGCGCGCCGCCGTACGGTCTGGCAATGCAACTCTTTGTCGTTTCACAGTGGCAGCTCAGCATACATACATACATACATATATGTGAGTGCATGTGCATGTGCATGTGTGTGTGTGTGTATTTGTGTGTGAATGTTCATTATGTATTGTAACACCTAGCAAGCTGCCGCACAACACGTTGCCTGTCTGTCTGCCAGCGCCAACAAATACAACAACAACAATAACAATGAATATAATCTAAATGGAATTCTGCTTTCAGCTTTAGCTTTAGCTTTGGCTTTAGCTTTGCCTTTGCCTTTAGCTTCATCTACAGCTACAGCTACAGCTATACAGCTTTTGCCCTGCGCTACGTATGTGTTACACTGTACTCTGCGCTGCGCACTGCCAACAGCGACGCCAACAGCGCAAGCAGCAATAGTAATAGCAGCAGCAGCAGAAGCAGCGTTAACTGCGCGACGCGCTAACGACTTGAACAACAACGCGCGCCGTCATTGCTTACGCCGTCGTTGCCGTCATCGTCGCCGTCGTCATCATCGTCGTCGTCGTCGCTGTTGTCGTCGCTCCCTTCAATTCGCCCTCATGCCCTCGTTTTTTTTCGGCTTGTGCTCTTGTCGCTCTTCTTGCTCTGTCTATGTATATTGTTGTCTGTGTGTGTGTTTGTATTTATGTCTGTGTATATTTTGTTTGTGTGCTGCTGCTGTTGCTGTTGTTGTTTTTGTGTGTAGATTTTTCTGGCGACAGACTGTCTGGCTCGACTCTGCCGACGCGTCGGCCTGCCTGGGCTAACTGGCCCGGCCTGGCATGGCATTGCATGGCCTGGCTGGGCATTCATCGCTGTCGACGCCATCGCCATTGCCGTTGCCTTCGTCTTCGTCTTCGTCGCCGTTGCCATCGTCGTCGTCGTTGTCGTTTCTTTGCCTTTATATGGCAACTCTGTTTGTTTGTATGTCTCTCTCACTCTCTATGTATGCGCATGTGTGTGTGTGCATGAACTTTCATACGTTTGGCAGGGCAATGCAATGCACGTACATATGCATGCATGCATGTATGTATGTAGGCAGAGATGTACATACATACATACATACATATGCATGCATTACTGCTGCTGCTGCTGTTGTTGCTGATATGGATTCTCGCGTACGTTGTATGCATTTTGGGTAACTTAACGACGCCACATGCATACAAACATACATACATATAAATATACATGTATGTACATATGTATATGTTATTAATATGTACATATGTATGTATGTAAGGTTTATGTACAAATGCATAAACAAAAGTCGAACGCAGCGGCAGTGAATGCTGCTGTGCTTGGCAAGCAGCATACAAACATACATACAAAGTACATACAAACATATTTACATGCATACATATTTACATACATACATACATACATACATACATACATACTTACATACTTACATACACACGCATACAAATACAACAACATTTACTTTCAATGAAAGGTTCACAGCAGCAGCAACAGCCAAAACTTTTACATGCAGCAGCCAGCAGTCGCCGCCAAAATGCTCAAATAACACATACGCATAAACTTTTACATAAACATACATACATACATACATACATACATACATACAATACATACATACACATATACATACACATACAAATGTCAAAGTGTCTGTCGATTTTACCAAGTCTCAAAGTCTATTTTCGTCGCTAAACATTTATGCGAAATTCTACAGGAAACTTCTATTGATTTATTGGGATCTTGAGAATATACTATTAATTCTACATACATAGACATATATAAATACATGTATAAATATAACAGATATATATTAGAATAATTCTATAGCTTAATATTAGGAAACTCAATGATAAACTAATGAAAAAAAAAAACTTTAATGATCGGAACTTTATTGGGGGAACTTGAAATGATACTACAAATTTTTTAAATTATCTATGTGAACATCTCCACAATTTGTACAACTAAATGATGAGAAAATCATTCAAATTATCTCATTAAAAATATATGAATCGAGCCTTCTATTGTTTTTACTAGAAATTATACTAGAATTCTAGAAATAGAGCTAAATAAATTTATAATAAAAAAATAATAAACTATAATATACTTTGAGATATATGTATAATCGCAACTTCTATTATATATAGAATTTACATATACTCGTATATAGCTACATATACCTTGTTCCTACACTATTAGAGGTTGCTAAAAGATTACTTTGAAATTTATAAACTTACGATCTCATTTTTATATCATTTCATTTACAGTTATTACCTATACTTACACAAGTTTTGATCTTAATAGATTAGCTAAGTTTTTTCCCATGTCCGCTATAAAAATTTAGAAATTAATGTAAGCAACTTTTCCGAGAATTTATTTCCTTTTCAGTGTGGCCAGGAGTTTGTAATAACCTCGAGTAGCTGTGGTGTTCCCCATTAGTACATATAAATACAGTATATACATATATATATATTCTTGATCAGCATTTACAGCAGAATCTATACATACATACATACATACATATATAGTTTGTCTGTCCGTTCCTCTATTTCAGTCTATCCAAAGTTCAACTAGATCAATGAAGCTTGGTATATATATTCTCTATGTTCATAGGTTGTATATAAATTGAAACCAGTCGGATC
>JBAMBR010002990.1:0-29260 GCA_037044475.1 Zaprionus obscuricornis | reverse complement strand
ATACATACATATACATTTACATGTATGTATTTCGTAAATACGTAAATTCAATACAAATATGTAGAAATTTAGTGCATGCTCAAAAAACAATTACAATTACAATAACAATATTATATTCAAAGTTTGCATTAAAAAATTGTTGATAGACATATGAAACTTTGTTAACCACCCACTGTAAATTCTCCCATTGCCTCATTCCAATCAGATGAATTGAGGACACTGTTAACTGTTAACAGTAGTTCCCGTTCTAATTGACAAATTTTACTCTCTTACAATGTTAAAATGTGCTCTATCTCTCTAACACAAAAATATACACACACACACACACGCATACATACATGTATAGCAATGTAATGATAAAAGCGCTCTTTGAAATGATGAACGTTAGAGCGAATAAGCAGGCCATTGATATGCTCTCTCAGCTGCTTGACCTATTTTCCAGTTTAGTAATGCGTCCATGTGTGTGTTTGTGTGTGTGTGTCTCTCTGACTCTCTATGTGTATGTGCGCTTTCTGTTGTTGTCTTGCTTTGTCTAACGCTTTGTTTTGGTTTTGTTTTTATTTTTTTTTTGCTTTTTGTATTTCTTTTCGTTTCGTTTGATTTTGTAACTCAACGGATTGCATTCAAAGGCAATGGAGCACCGGCAGTTCGCTGCGCAGTTGTTATGGTTGCTGTCGTTGATGTTATTGTTGTTTTTTTTTTCGTAACTGCGTATTTGTTGTAATGCCAGAAACGCTCTGTTGAATACAATTTGTGGTTGTTTGCTGTTGTTGTTATTGTTGCTTTGCTTTGCTGGCAACAACATCATCACCACCAACACCACACGCCGCCACAGCAATTGCGACTGAGACTGAGAGTGCGGTTGCTTTGCGCATTGGAATTTCTACTCAAGAAATGATTAATTGAATTTGTCTGATAGCGCATCTTTGCAGTTGGGCGCCGTTGTTGGTAGTTGCTGGCTAGTGGGCACAGGTTGCCCAGTGCAGATTTCTATGAACTACTTCTTTAATTTGCTTTATGATATCTGTACATATACGTACATACATACATATGTACATAGATACATACACTTGCTCCTCCCATTTATTATACCCCACCTACCCAAACTACTACGCACGATCTATAGAAACTACGCAACGCATTTTAGTTCATCAATTGCGAATCGCGTAAAAACATGAAATCCACCCCAAAAAAAAAAAAAAAAAAATATCAACACAGCAACAACATAAATCTATGCGCCACTATGCGTACACGCATACATAGCTGTACATACATATGTACATATGTATGTATTCATGAGCATAAGTTTATATTAGTTACATATACATATGTATGTACCTTTGTATGTATTTACGTATGGTGGCCCCGTGCAGCGCGCTGATGGATATTGAGACTGCGAACGCCCATCCATTCGAATGAGAGTCTCCCCATCTACCTATACTCCGCAGCGAGACGCTGCTCGATGTGCTATGCTTATGCTGTATGCCTGCCTACAGAGGTCATTCCAAAGGCAACAACAATGCTAATAACAGCTACACACAGTCTACAGCCAGCATAAAGCAAAACCAAACAACAGTAACAGCCCCCCAAAAAATCAGAAATGTTCATGCCTACATACATACATATGTATGTATGTACATATTATGTATACAAATTCACACACATACATATATATATATACAAATGCACAGAAGCATAGACGCATACATATGCATACATATGTTCAATATTCACAACAATAATCAACAACAGCAAACAGCAACATAGAATTGATTTCGATGTAAACAAAAGCAGCTGTGCCTGTGACTCTGCTGTTGACATACAAAGAGAGACAGAGATCACGCTCTCAACGCACGCACACGAAATACAAGCACAAACACAAGCACAAGAAAACGGCATCGGCAACGTCTCTCTTTAACTGTTAAATTTGTGACGTTGACAGTAAAACCGGCCGGCAATTTTACAGAGAATACTCTACAAATGGAAATCAATAACATTGCATATTAACATTTTCATATGTAGCTTAAATGAAGCTAGTACAAAACTTATAAACAATTATTATGAATGCATTTCTTTTGTTTACATATAATAAAAAAAATGAAATAAATAATAAATTAAAGTTAAATAAAATAATTTAATTTTTGTTATATTTTATTATTAATTTGAATACTATGAATACTATGTTAGAGTATTTATAAACCGAATATTTGCAATTAATTTGTCTGCATCAATTATGTAGCTTTGTGCGCTCTGCTGACTGTGTGGCTGCTCAACAGCTGTTTTTGCAACATTGTTGCTGCTCAGACAATAACAGCTGTTATCATGTTGCTAGAGTCTCTTTCCGCTCTCTTGTTGATATTGCGCACTCACTTACACTTATGCACAAACATACGCACGCACACAGAGTCGCAGAGTTATGCGGCGCTCTGTTGACGTTGTGAAAAATGTTGACAAGTGTTTAACTTTTTGTTAACTGCGTAGTTTTTTTTGGGTTGGGGTTGGTAGCAGCAACAACGCGTCGCCACTACGTCGACTATTTGCTGTTATGCTGGCAAGCTGATGATGGCGTCATAGATAGACATACATACATATGTATATACATATACACATGCACAGTTAGTTGATGTCTATAATTTTATGTATGTATGTATGTATGAGTTGTTAATGTTGATAAGCGATTTGCTACAAATTGATGCTAATTGCAAGCAACAAACATATGGATTGAGGAAATGCCAATATTTATGTACATACTATATATTTAAAGATTGCCAAGATTCTTTGATTGAATCTACATACATATGTACATATGTATGTATCTCAAAGAATTCTATTAAATACATGAATTAAAATAACGTAGAATAACGTCAAATTAAACTAACAGCAAAGGTTTAAGCTAACATTTTATATTGACACTGCTGTTAACTTACATAGCTGAGGCCTACTAGGAAGATATGTATGTTTGTACATATAGCATACAATATGTTTGTATGTGACAAATGCATTTTCGACGATTTCAAGAGCATTTTTCTCAAGTATTTTCCTTACATACATACATACATACATACATATATATGTACATACGTATGAACATGCATACATAGATATTATGTTGATAACAGGGGAAAACTTGCTCACACATTTAAACACGGTCACTCATACAGCTGCATGCTATGTGTAGTTTTTCCAAGCGCAGGTATGTATGTATGTATATGTATGTATGTATGTACGATGCAAACCCAATGAAAGCATAATAAGTGTACAACAGACGAAGCGAACAGCAATAGCAACAGCAACATTAACAGCAACAGCAACAGAGCGCGCAAGCCAGAGAGTATGAATGACAAAGATAGAAAATGTTATATGACAGAGAGAGCAAGCGAAACAGAGTGTGCGAAAGAGAGAACGCGCGCGCGAGAGAGAGAGAGAGATAGGGAGAGCATACGATTGAGATTGACTGTGCCCGTGTATATGTATGTATGTATGTATGTATGTATATATGTATGTATGTATGTCTGAATGTGTGTGTGTGTTTTTGTATGCGAGTGTTGTTCGGTGCGCGTAACTGTAACTCGTTGCCGCTCGTTTAGTCTTTGATAGCCAACATTCGTGTACGGACCGATAAGCGCTTATTTCGAGTCGCATTCGTTTGTCAACGTAGACGCCAAAATTAATAATTGAACAATCAAAACAACAGTAAAATAATCGAGAGAATAAAAAACAAAACATCAACAGCAAATGCCATATGTGAAGTTTATTGAAGTGAAGTGAAATACATAGCAAAAATAACAATCAATAATTGCTTGTTATTTAAATGCAATAAACACATTGGGTAATCCCCAACAATAACAACAACAACAACAACAACAAATAAACTATAACAAAAACAAAACAAAATAAACTAAAAACAATAATAACAATTTTTTTTTTTTTTTTATTTTTGAAATATACCAACAAAAATCAGCTGCAGCATCAAGAACAAACATTAAATAGCGGCAGTAGATTGCATTTATTTTTCTTATTTTTTACTCTCTTTTTTGCTTTGTTCTCTATGTGAACTTGTGCATTTGTTTCATTGTGTCTGTGTGTGTGCGTGTGTGTGTTGGTAATTCTCTGTGTTTGTGAGACGAAAGAGAAATAAACTTGGAACAAAAAGTGAAACGACCGGCAGCGAAAGCAGTGTGAAAGCAAACTAAGCAATAAATAAATATATATACATATATAAATTTTTTTTTTCATATATAAAGCGCAAAAATAGAAAAGAAAAATAAAAATAAAAATAAAAATATAGAAACAAAATATTTCAACAATTAAGAAGAACAATTGAAAAGCATATCGATAAGCAAAAAAAAAAAAAAGTGCCAGGCATCATTTTATGTGAAACAAAAAAAAACAAAAAAAAAAAACAAAACAAAACAAAACAAAATTGAAGAAAGAATTCAAAACATTTGTAAACATTTCCAATTTGAATTTGCTGTGGCAAAACGACGGAACACACGAAATTTTCAAACTGCCGTTTAAAAGGCTTAAAATTAGATTATGCTTAGGCACAAACGCAACATCAACATTAAACAGACGCACAGTGAGCATGTGAATCTGTTCGCTACGCTAGATGCACTGCATCCACAACAGCAACAACAACAATCAATACAACAACAACAAGCTTATAGATATCTTAGTTTACCTGTTGTAGAGCTACTAAAATTGCGTTTAGAATTCAATCAACATTTCAATCAACGCGTCACACTCTGCCTGGAGCTATATCATAAAAACATTATTAAAAAATTATTATCCGAGCTCAATAAAATCAATGTTTACAAGTTGACCAAAAACGTTTGCCAGACTTAAAAGACTCGAAAAGCGTAATAATAATAAATAAACTGTATGTGCAACAAGTTGCTTGATAAAAAGCTAAAGCTATAATTGGCAAAAAGTGCAAAAATTCAAAAAAAAAAAAAGGTAAAAAAAAAAAATAGTGAAAAAAAATTGCAAATTTTGAATATAATAAAAGAAAATTAATAACAGCAACAGCAACATCAACAACAACAACAACAACAACAACAACAACAAGTGCAATAAATGTGCAAATAAAAATAAATATTTAAATAAATTATTAATAATTATTATTATTAATAATGTCAAGTGCTGCCAAGTTCAAGTCATAAATTCAATATAATAAAAAACTAAGCAAACAATAAGAAAAAAATAAATAAAAAATACAAAAAATTAAAGTGCAAGAAATGTTCTAAAAATCGTTGATAAAGTCTATCTATAAAAAAAAAAAAAAAAATTTCTGATAAGAACGTTGAAAAGTAAATAAAAATAAAAACGAAACGCACGTCATATCCGTGTGAAACTTCAAAAATAATTGTCCCTTAGCCCCATTTTAGCACGGTTTAGATACAACAACAACAACAAAAACAACAACAGAAAAAATGTCAACCAGTCGCCGCTTAGCTAAACGCTCAATAATTGGCACCAAAGTGTGTGCACCCGGACCGGATGGTCTATGGTATTCAGGCGTTATACAGGACGTTAAAACGCCGGCAAATTCAACGGGCGCATTATCGGCGCCACCGGAACCAATGCCACCGCCTGCATATTATGCTCCTGGTGATGCACTTTTAAATGCCGATACACGTTATATTGTTCGTTTCGATTTTAAGACACAATCCGTACCGTCGTCTAGTGTTACCGCGACCGCGCCGGAATCTGTTATTGTTGAGACAAGGCGTGCCACTGCTGCTGCCGCTGCTGCAGCCAGTGTGCATATTAGTCCAGCACAAGCATTACGTCGTAATGCTATGACAAAAGAATTTCGTGAATCCGATTTAATTGGACCTGGTTTTCGTTCCATTAATAGCATACAATTGCAGCCAGGACAACGTATTTTCTTAACTTACAATGGACGCGAACAGAGTGGAGATGTTGTCAATCATGATGTTGATAAGGATGAAGTGATTATAAAGATAACAACAATTGGAAATGAGGTTAGTTTTTTTTTTTTTTAGCATATGAAATTAATTATAAATTCTATATAATATTTCTACTGCAAATTTAATGTATTAGGAAACATTAAGTAAAGTTCAGAAACTGTTAATATTATCATAGAACGTGTTGTAGTAAAGTTCTAAATTTGACTTTATATCACGAACTTTTATATGTAGCATATATGTTATGTATGTATGTATAAAATCAAAGCTAGAGCTTAAGTTTTAGCTGTTGATTTCATTTGTTGATTTTGATTTTTGTCCCCAAGTCATTGCATTGAGAAGTCCGCCCACGAAACGACAGCAAGTCAGTCAGTCAGTCAGTCAACAGTGCAGCTGGCACTGGCACTGGCGGCATGTGCTATAAAAGCGTGTCAAGGTTAGTTGCCGTTGCCGTTGCCGTTGCTATTGCTGTTGCCTCTGCTTTTGCCTCAACGATAGTCAAAGTCTTCATGTTGGGGGCGCAACATATATAGCAGCATATATATATATATATATATATATATATGTTATATATACTTATATGCATATACATATATATCTATGTTTCAATTGTTCTATGTATTCTTGACAATGCAACGGGAATCATACAATGCTGCTATATATACAGATATATGTATATATATATATATATATATATGATTATGCTATGTCTGTCACTGTATGTGTATGTGTTTGTGTATGTCTATATGCTTTGTGCACTTAACTACTTATGTGCAATCACAATCTATGTATGTGTGTGTGTGTGTGTGTGTGTGTATGTGGCACGCTGCTGCTGCTGCTTCTGCTTCTGCTGCTATTTCTTTGGCCACTAGAAAATTGCTTTTGGGGGTCGCATTTCGCGTTTCAGAGTCACGTAACTAGGTTAACTTGGCTAACTGAGTGTATAGCGCTCATTCGTATGCCCTGAGATGGCCTAAATACAATGCAATGCAATGCAATACAATAACCACAAATGACATTTTAATGTTCACATATAAATATACATACATATATATAAACATATTATGTATAAAAAAAATATATAAAATAAAACAAAATAAAATAAAATTGTATAATTAATTATGCAAATTATTTAATACTTGCATAGTTTTGAAAATAGTTTACAAAAATATAATTTAAATTTTTATTTATTGTCAAATTAGTTTAAAATTTTTTTTTTTTTTTTTTTAATTTGTTTACAATTATTTTCTATATCGTAGTTTATTTTTTTTTTTTTATTTATTTGTTGTGTAGTTCTCATCGCTATAGTAAACTTATTATAGTTTCACGTTTTCATATTATTGTATGCAATAATGATATTGAAATCTTCCGTCTCCATGGCTATAGTCATAATCATAGTCACAGTCATAGTCACAGTCATAGTCACAGTCACAGTCACAGCCACAGCCCCAAATCATAAAATAATTACGTCACTTGAATAACAAGCAACCCGCACGATTTTTTTTTTTTTTTTTTTGGTGTGAAACATCGTTGGGGCATTTATAGAATTGCTCGATTTCGATTCCAATTTTGATGTCTCGATGCCATTTGCCTGATGCCCTGATGCTTCAGTTGATGGCAATGACGATGCCGACAAACGTTGATGTCGTAATAGAATTGTTTGCTATTGCTTAGACATTATATTCGTGCAAGAATTTGATAGAATGAAACAAAAGCATAGTCCGATATATATGTTCAGGGTTAAATAAACATACTTTATCGACTCTCTATATATATTTAGATATATAGATACAAACATATATACAGATATATGTATGTATGTATACAAGTATAACAAGTTCATGTGTTCGTTTAATTTAAATTTCTCACAATTCTAGTGCTTTTATTGCTAATTATATAGATTATTTACTAGACTGCTGCTGCAAAATGTACGAAATTGTTTTTTTTTGTTTTTGCTTAATTGCGTCACAAGTGAGCAAAAGATATGCATCGAGAGATATATATATATATATATATATATATATATATATATATATATATATATATATATATATATATATATACAAATATATATATATATATATGTACATATAACTGAATGTTTATGCCAGCAACTTGTAGATAGATGTCATAGATAGTTAGATAAATGTCGCTGCATTGTACATGATTATATATGTACATATGTATATATAGACATCTGTGTGTCTGTAGACGATCCCTAACTGAGACCGGCATCAGCTTTAAACTTTGTTTTCAACTACTCACCTCTCTATCGCTCTTGCTCTCTCTCTCTCTCTCACTCTCACTGACACAATCTGTCAGTCTGTCTCTATCGCTAGCTACCTCTGCGCGTTTCTTTCACTCATTTATCTCACTTTACTTCCTACACTTTTGTTTTGTTTTTCATTTTTCTCTGCTTTATTGTTTATTCCCCGGTATTTTTTTTTTTTGTTGCTTTTTTGCAACTAATAATCGCTAAATACTCGTACGTTTTGCAATTGTTGCATTACACTAGGGGCTTACGTTTAACTATGAGATATATATGTATTGTATGTAGATATGCACAATTGTACAGATACATATACGGATACAGATACAACTATAGATACAGATACAGATACTCAGTCTCAATGCCAACTCAGCTGCGCGTATCTGTTCCGTGTGGCTTGTCAATACAATTTTTTTTTTTTTTTTTCATTTTGTATCAGATAGTAGTACATATGCATATGTGTGTGTGTGTGTGTAGCTGTAGCTGTAAGAGCGTGCGGGCTTTAAAAGTATCTAACAGATGCTCAGCGACATGATTGTCATTCGAATGTTACACTAACATGCTTAAGATTTCCTTCTCTGTCTTCTATATATACATACGTATATATTTTATATTTTTTTTTTTAAAGTTTACTTTGTTGTTGAATAAAAAACAATGTGACCAGAGTTTTTTTGTGCAGCTAAAAATACTTTATATTTTTTCCAAAGATTTATTTAACATTTTTTGTTTGACCATGAAATAAGTTTTTTTTTTTAAAAAAATTTTTATTTTTTTTTAAAAAATGTAGAAAAATTTTTTTGTTTTTTTTTTCGAGAATTGTAAAGAATTGTAAACAATTGAAGTGTAAATTGAACAGTTTGAAGCGAATTGAAAGTGAATTTGAAATGTTTAATATATACATATGTATGTATGTATTATGTTATTTAGCCCTTAGTATTTATAGCCAAAAATTATTTATGACCTCATCATCTTTGGCCATGTAGTAGCAAAAGTTGTCGGTAAATAAATTACACACCCTGAAAATGACAATAACAATAACAACAACAACAAAAAAGGCAAAATGTGACCTGATGTGCACAGAGAGATAAAGATTATGTGTGTGTGTGTGTGTGTGTGTTAGAAAGAGATAGACAGAGTCAAGCAAAATCGAAAATATTTTGTTTATTTTAGCTGTAGCTGCTACTGCTGTTACTGCTCGTAAGTCAATCAACAATTGGTTTCGTAATCATAAAACAAAGTTCCACAATAAGATGTTGCTAGTATTAGAAACACACACACACACACACACACAGTCTGTCTGTCTGTCTGTCTGTCTGTCTGTAGTCTATATCTATGTTAATACATATGCAGATAGACGTTTTGTAGTTGTCCTCGATAAATGTTGGCATGTGATGCTCACGTGTGTTGTTGCGTTGTTGTGCTGTTTGCTTCGAGCCAGTTTTCATATTTTATACAATGATCCATTGTTGTTTAGCTTGCCGCGCTCAATATATAAATGTGGAAAACGCAGTGTAAATAAAAAAAAAAAAAAAATATAAAAAAAAAATAAAAAACTATATATTATAATATCTATATATGTATCTATAACTATAACTATATGTATATGTATATATGTATATATTTGTATTTAAAAATTTTTTTTTTATTTTTGTTTGACTTGAGCAACAGTCTTTTGTTTATGGCAACGCTCGCACACACACACACACAAACATACAAAAACAAAAAAAACAACATAGAAATGTCAGAGAGCCGGCCAAACTAGTTGGGGAGTGTAAATGTCTATGTGTTCCTCTGTGTTCCTCTGTGTGTCTGTGTGTCTGTGTATGTGCGTATGCGTGTTACGGAAACGTGAGGCAATTTATTCTAAGGTTATTTTGAGCGAGAAACTTGTTGCTCACATTTTCATTTCAATTACGATGACGTATACGCCTCGTCAGCCATCTAATTACCAGCCAATGAATCAGTTGCCAGCAGGAGACCAGAGCCTATATAATTTGCCAGCCTGTTATAATTAAAGGGCAAAAGCAACAGCAATGGCAACGCACAAAATACCACAACATACAACGTTCAACGTTCAACGCTCAACGCACAGCACAAAACTAAGCTCAACTGACATAGCAAATGTCAGGCGCCATTTATCAAGTTTATTTCGTCTTGCTTTTTTTTTTCTTTCCTCTTGCTGAGACTTGCTCTTTATGCTTTAACGGTGGCAGTAAACATTGCTCCCTTTTGACCAGAAAGACGGACTTAAGACAAGTAGCCAAGCCTCGAGTGCGAGTCCGAGTGCGAGTGCGAGTGCGAGTGCCAGTTATTTACTCGCACTTCCGCAGGGCATGTTCCAACTCCAACAACTGGAAACCCAAAACGTTGCAGACCCAATTCTTCTTCCCCACCCCCCTTCCCCCTGGGACTGTATTTAAAAGTAAATTTATTTTAATGACATTGAAAACGTTGCTCGTCGTCTTTTACACGCAACTTTGTTGTGCTTGCGACTGACATAGTTTTTATGTTTGTTTCGTGTTTCGTTCCCCAAAAAAAACCTGCACTAAATGCCAATTCTTTGTTAAATTCTTTACTTTCATTTATCCATGGTTGTTATACATACTACATACTACATACTACATACATAGTAGTATAGCACTCGCAGTCGCACTCGCAGTCGCTTTCGTTCGTAATTTGTATTGCAATTTGTTTTAGCAAAGCTTTTCGCATTTCTTTTCGTGCTCGCTTCCTCACTGCATCTCTTTTTCTTCGTATATATGTGTAAGTGTGTGTATTTTTTTTTTTTTTTTTGTCGCTGCCAAATTAAAAGAATTCGAGAGTAAATAGTACAAAGTGCAGCCGCGCACTTTGAGCATTTTGAAATTAATGGCAACGCATTTAATTTCAATTTTTTTTGTTTTTGTTCGTCGTTGTTGTTGTTTTTTTTCATTAGTTGCAAAAACTGTTGACCATGTCACGATGGCAATGGCAGTGGCACTGGAACTGCAAGTGTAACTGTAACTGTAACTGTAACTGTCATTGGCAATGTCTGTGCTGCTATAACTCTCTCTCTCTCTCTCTTTTTCACTTTCTGTCTGACTGTCAGTCTGTCACATTGTCAGCTGTCCACAGACTGCAAAAAAAAAAAAATAACTGTTGACCTAAAGAAAGTGAAAAATGCTTTCAACTGAAGTTTAACAAGTTCTGTGAGGTTGGTAAAGGTTTCTTTTCTTTATTTTTTGGTCTTTTTCGTTTTTGTTTTTTTTTTTTTGAGAAACCAAAATTGCTTTAAGAAATTGCATTTATATTTATAAAGCAAGTGAAAGGGAATCCAAGGATTTTTTTTTACTTGTTTTTATGTTTTTTCTGAGGAACTCTTTTTGAAAGTGGGAAAAATCTTTCGTTCCTTTCTCTTTCTCATAATGTAAAAAAAAAAACACAATTACACCTTTGCCTGCCCTTTATTTTTATTTATACATTTTATATGTTAATGAAAATTATAAAAATTTGTAAAACTTATCTATTGAAATATGAATTAGATATTTGCAAGCTGTCAATATATCAATATATAAATTAATATATATATATATATCTGTCTATATCTATATAGTTTTTTTTTTTTTTATTTGTATATTTATCAGTCATTCGAGCGGCACTTTTGCGTTGATCAAAAACCATTTCAAATTGACCCACATACCAAGGTGGCATGTACCCAAAAAGTTAAAACACACACACAAACACACATACACACACGCATACATATCATCAGGTGTGCATTATGGCATGTTTGTGTGTGTGTTTATATGGGAGTTGTTGCTTTTAAGGCCACTATAAATAGCAAAAACCAAACCATTAGAGCCAAAAACAACAATAACAACAACGAAAGCAGCAACAAAACGCGCTTTGAAATCTTAAGCTATAGCTAAAGCTCCCCCCCTCCAAAAACAACACACACACACACACATATACACACACTCATACACATACATATGTATAGAAAAATATATATAAAAATACCAAAACTGAAACGAGCTGCCTGCATTTGCTGTAGTGTTTCTTCTTTTTTTTTTTTTGAAAGTCGTTTAGATTTTTTTAGTTGTTGTTGTTGTTGTTTTTTTTTTTGAGCTCACCTTCAGTTTCAATCGTTGGCAGAGTATATGATGAGTTCCCTTTTTGGCCCAACTGTTAGAATATAAAGCCAACAACTGTGAAGATTGTTTAGTTTAAGAAACAAGTTTTGACTACAACGCTGTGAATCCTCACTTTGACTTGATTTTTTTTTTTTTTTTTTTTTTTTGCTTTTGTTTTTTACAATGTTTTGTTAAAATCTTTTATTTTGATTATGTTTTGGTTTATGGATTTTCTTTTCTTATTGTATTATTACAAAATGAATAAATCATTTGTCACATTGCTTGGCCATAATTGAAAAAAGAAGAAGAAATGAAAATGCATGAATAAGTAGCAACATTCTTCATACATTTCGTTACAATTCAAGGCAACAGTGACGTTTGTCTGTCACAGTGTCATTTGTAAGCTGAGACACTATAAAACATTTCATCAAAAGTCAGTCCCAAAAAAAATGAGCGAGTGTAAAGTCGTTCAACCTGACGAAGCGATAAAAAGGTCATTGCAACTTTTGTTGACCGAGTTTAAAGAATTTACAAATAATAAAAAAAAAATACATTTATATATCTGTAGATATATAAAAACATATATCAAGTTCTATATGACAAATAATTGAATATTTTGTGTACTTTGGTTTTTTTTTTTTTTTTTTGGGTACAAATCACGTATCTATATAAATATGTATATATATTTGGCATATAATTTATCGTTTCCAATTAGAGCGCATGAATTTCTTTTAATTTTTTTTTTTCTATTTTTGAAACTCGGGAGACATCGATTTTCTACCTGTGACTGTGACTTAGACTATGCCACAAGGTTGATTAGTCATTAGACTGCAGCAAAATGCGAAGACCTAACGACCTGAACATAAACAAGGGTTCATTTCGAAGTTCAAGTGACCTGCCAGACTGTCATTTTTTAGCTAAAAAAAAAAAAAAAACTCTCTAACACACAAAGGCAAACCGTACACAGACCCGAAAAGAGCCAAAAAAAAAAAAAAAAATAAAAAAAAATGTTTGCTGCTATCATAAAACCATAGCAATGCAGCAACGCAAAAACTCACTCAAGACCCTCTGGCAGGTCGTTAGCCGATGCCCGAGCAAAAGAGCAGACCCGACTACATAGTAGACCAGAGACCAGACTTCAGACATAACAGCAGGCAGTCGTCCCATATATAGACATGAAGACAGTGAAGTAGTGAGAACATGCAGCGACAGGATTGCCAATTGCTTTGACTAAAAGTACCAAAAGCAGGCAATGAGAAAACAAACACATAGAAACATACAACGATAGAGACACGTTTCGTTTCGTTTTGTTTTGTTTCGTTTCAGATTGCGTTTTTCTTTATTTATCAGGAAGGGCTCCTTAGTCTGTCTGTCTATCTGTCTATCTGTCTGTCAGTTTTGTCAGAAAGACATTTTCACAAAGTGGTTGGCAAATGTCTCATAAACGCAAAGATTGAATAGATTATTGACAGCATGCGTATCGGCTCTGGGTAAAAGATTTGTAAAATGAAAAAAAAAAAAAAATAAAATAAAATAAAAAAAAAACGAAACAAAATTTATGTACATATTTTATACAGAATTTTCGATATTGTATCAATGCTTTGAACAATAGAATTATATTGATATTGAAAGGTTAAAAATGTGGAAAATTAATTGAATTTTAAATAGTTATTCTTAAAAACTGTAAGAAAAATAATTGCTTAAAATTTGAATTCTTTAATAAAAATATAAAAAAATATTATTATTATTTTATTTATTAATTTAAAAAATTTTTATTTAATAATTTAAAATATTTGTAAAATGAAAAAAAAGCAAACAAATTTTATTGACATAATTTAAACAGGATTTTCAATATTGTATCTATGCTTTGAACAATAGAATTTTATTGATTTGGAAATGTGAAAAATATGAAAAATTAATTGAATTTTAAATTGAGCTATAAAAAAAAATAGTTCCTTAAATAAGTAAATATAAAATTATTATTAAAATTATTAATTTAGGTATTTTGCTATTAATTTTTTAATTTATGAATTTAATACATTTATAAAATGAAAAAAAAAAATTAAACAAAATTTATATACATATTTTATACAGAATTTTCGATATTTCTACAATAGAATTTTATTGATATTGAATAGTGAAAAATTTTAAAATTTTATTGAATTTAAAATATATATTTTTAAAAACTGTAACAAAAATAATTGCATAAAATTGAAGTTCTTAAATAAAAACATAAGATAAATAAATAATTAAAAAATGGAAAATGTAAAAAATTAATTGAATTTTAAATTGAGTTTTAAATTTAACTATAAAAAAAAATACTTCCCCAAAATTTGGATTCTTTGATAACACAAGATAAATAAATATAAATTTATTATTATTTTTATTTATTAATGTAAGTATTTTTTTTATTTATTAATTTAAAAGATTTGTAAAATGAAAAACAAAAACAACATATAAAATAAAGCTTCAATTTCTTATTTGATTTATATATGAAATGACGCAAATAAAACAATTCCGGAAGTCAACACGATACGTTAAAAAAAAATTAAAAAACATTTGTTTCCATTGTTATTCTTTTTTCCCTCTGCTCTTTCATTGTCATCTTCCTCTTCTTTGCTTTTGTAAATATTTGCGGCAACAGAAACAGTTAAAAAGTTAAGATAGAAGAAGAAATCAGACTCAATCAATTTTACGCTACATTTTTGTTCATCTTTTTCATTTTTTTTTTTATCATATGCGCAGTTTATTTTTTTTTTATTTGTATTTTTTTTAACGCTACACACAAAATGTAGGTTAAGTTGGTTTTTTTTTTTTCTTCTCTCACTCTCTTGTTTTCATTTTGGCCTTTTGTGTCTACGATGTTGAGCTTCGTTAAACTTTTTTTCACTGATTTTTTTGCGTATAAAATTATGACTTAATTTAAAAGTGAAAGCGTTGGCGCAGAAATTGGGTGCGTAGCTAATGCGCTATTAAGTAATGCTGCGTATATTTAGCTTTTCTTTTTTTTGCTCTCTCTCCCTTCAAAAATGTAATTTTTATTTTTTTGAGGGATGCATTACAGTGTGTGCGTGCGTTGTTTCAATGGTTCCAAATGCGCAATAAGTGTGTGTGTGTGTGTGCAGAGTTTTGTAATGTGTTTGAAATTGCAGGACAAAGTTTTAGAGACCAAAATATAGATATACACTCTATGTATATATCAAAATAATCAAGTTGCCAGACGCAGATATATGTACGCAGTTTATATGCATGCAAGCATACGCAGACATATACAATTACTCTCATACACACACACACACACACATATACAAGCAAACAAACAAACGTTGATAGAAACATACTGCGAATGGGGAATATGAAACTGGAAGTGCCGCTGCTGCTGCTGCTGCTGTTGCTGTTGCTGTTGCTGCTGGGTCGCAATCGTTGGTCGTGTGCGTGCCACAGAACGTAAACAAAAAACACGAATGTGAAGAAGAAGCGGAAAGTGCGAGATAAACAGAAAACAGCTGTACACACCAGTGGAACCAGCGTTGTATGTATGTGTGTGTATGTGTAAAAGAGACAGAGAGAGAGAGAGAGAGAGAGAGAGAACTACTTAACAGACAGAGATCGCATGACATAGTAATGTGGAGGCGAGTGAAATGTTGCCGCTGTTGTTGCCCGCAGAAAACCCGTTTGAGAAACGAAACGGAGCCAAAGCGACAGTTACGCACTTTACGCACGCTCTGAGCTGATTGTGTGTGTGTGAGTGTGTCTGTGTGAGTGTGCGTGCGTCTTATTGTAGACGTTGATATTTTTTTTTTTTTTTTTTTTTCTGTATTTTGCCTTTGCCTTTGCTTTTGATGAAAAACCGGCTCTCTGGGCCTGCGTTTCATATGCCCGACTTTGTGCTCTGTGGCGGAAATACGCAGCAACGTTGACCGCCCGCTGACTGACACAAGCACACACATACACAAGAGAATCTAAGGCAGAGACTCTTTGTGTGTGCGTGCGTGAGAGAGAGAGAGAGAGAGAGAGAGAGAGAGAGAGAGAGATGAGCGCGATGCAAAACATATTTAACAAAGAAGAAGCCACGCATGAAAATTGCTTTTCATGTGGCAGGCAACGTAAAGCGAAAAACGGATGAAAAACGAAAAGAGAGAAGACATCAACGTCAGCAACTATACGCGGCAACGTCATCGACTATGTTTGGGCGTTTGCCGTTGCCGTTGCTGTTGCCGTTGCTGTTGCTGTTGCTGTTGCCGTTGCTGTTGCTGTTGCTGATATTGTTATGCTTTTGTCTTGGCATTGTTGGCTGTACAAACATGAATGGGGCAACTCTGGCATAATCAAACACCCTCTCGACCCATTTGCTGCCACTGCCACTGCCACTTTTACTGCCCCACCCTTAACTTGATTTAGCTCCTTAGTTTTCTTCATTCTTTCTTTCAATTTTTTTTTTTGGGGTTTTTTTTCTCTGTGTTTCGCTTACTTTTTTTTTTTTGTTCTTTTTGGTTTATAATGTTGCGGCCATTGTCACTTTTGGGGCAACAATGCGTCTGGGGCAGCCAAAAATAACTGTTTTCGGTATTTGGGTCACATGAAATTTAATCAAATTAAAATGTTCGACAGCAAAAAAAAAAAGGGGGCCAAAGTTAGTGGAAAGAGGGCACAACAATTGTTTGATGTGCAGTTGTGCGTACATATACATATACATGCCACTGTGTGTGTGTGTGTGTGTGTAGTTTGTCTGGCAAGCAACGGCATTCAAATGCATTGCAACAGTTGCTGCGCCTCGAGGCTAACATCCAATTTGATTATAATTTGAAGTGGAAGTGGAACTGCAACAGTTTTGCTGCTGCTGCTGCTGTTGCTTTCCCAAATAGCTGTAAAATGTTTCCATGTATGTCTATTTGTATATATGTGTGTGTGTGTGTGTGTGTAGATACATATATAAGTGCCTCAAGTTGCTGTTGATTTCGACAGATTTGTGGGCCAACGATGTGCAGTTCAAGTTGACAGTGGCAACTTACTCTATGCCCCCAAGGGGAATCAGCAGCAGCAGCAGTAGCGAAATGGAGGCAAAGCATTCAGCAATAGCAACAGCAACAACAACAACAACAACAACAGCAACAGCAACAGCAATAGCAAATAGCATCAGTAGCTTGAATATCAGACACATATCAAATCATGAATTCCCCATGAAGCAGCACGATTGTAAATCTCGGATGCTTATCTCGTATATGGCTTATCACAGCTGCCACAACGAGTTGCTTGAATTTGTTTGAATTTGTTCAAAAGTGTCAAGTGTCGGCAAAACTCAAGTGTTAAGTGATTTTATTTAATTGAAATATATTCGTGTCATATTTGAAATTTACAAAAATTGTTTAATTTTTAATAAATGAAATTAAATATAAAAAAGAACTTAAAATATTCGAAATATTTTATTGCATATAATTCACACTTTCTCCGCGACACATACACACACACACACATGTTTAATATATACATATGTATGTGTATGTGTGTGACAGATCTTTCAATTTTCATGCATGTGCTTGTAAAAGCATTTTTCCAACAGTCTCCGACGATTAGTTAGTCAACCGGCCGGCTGCTTGGCCTAAAAAAGCCCTTAAAAAGCACAAAAGACTCTTTTGTGATATGTATGTCGATCTGTTTGTTGTTGCTGATGGTGTAAGCGAGATAGCGTTATAAATAACAAAAAAAAAAAAAAAAACCAAAACAAAATGGCAGACACCCAAACTGTTCAATGAACAAAATAAAAAAAAATACGACGCAATATAGCCGCCATTTTGGTTTTTTTGCCCGTTATATTCAGTTTCTTCGCGCAGTCGGCGTCTATTTTCCGATTTTGTTTTGTTTATTTCGTTTCTTCTTTTTATATATATATATATATATATATAAATTTCAGGGCTTCCTTGGCGCGTTTTTTCTGTGTATGTGTGTGTGTGTGTGTGTTTTTTTTGAAGCTTAGGCGCGTAGGCGGCGACGTCATCACGCAGCGTCTCTCACGCAATTTTACGCATCGGCCTCGTAAGCTATTTTCGGTTTTATTTACATTTCGAAAGCGCTAAAAATTGAAAATGTAAGAGAGAAACACACAAAAAAAAAAAAAAAAGAAAAACGAAAACGAACAAAAAATGCCGACAAAAAGCTTTCAAGACGCGACGTTGTCATCGACTGTGAAACATTTTCGATGCCAATCATGCGTAAATTACGCGATTAAATTAAGTTTTACGCTTTTTCGTGCAGCATGCAGATTATATACATATATTTTATATATATATATATATACATATATATATAAATATTTTCCATCTGATAGACAAAGACTTTGGCCTTTTGTATCATTCGCATCCCAGTTAAATGTAGCGTATTTGGCCTTAACTTTACAGGTTTTGCACCTCTCTTTCACTCTTCATAACAATCAACTCGACATTTTTTTTTGCTTTTTTCTTTTTATTTTGTTTTATTTTTGCCCTTGCCATAATTCTTCTCTCTCTCTCTCTCTCTCTCTCTCTCTATCTTTCATTCTTCTTTATTTTTTGTTATTTTGTTGCCATATAAATACCGCCGGGCGTGTCAGGCGTGTAGGCGTTGGCACTGCTTCCGTTTTAATAGCATCTGGTACGCAATGTTTTTTGTTTTTTTTTTTTGTTGTCGTCATCGCACTCTGCGTATACGTAATGTTTGTCGCTTCATTGGTATCTTAGTAGTATCAAGTCATGCTGTCTTCCTCTCACTTGTATATCGCTCCTTGTAACTGTGTCTGTCTGTCTGTCTGGCAGTTTACTTGTTTGCTTACGTAGCAATTCCTTCAGGCATTCAAGCCTAGCGTTTATCGCTTGAAATGCCTAAGCCGCCTTTAACACATTCTTTACTCGGAATGAGCAAGAAAAAAAAAAAAAAAACCTTTTCAATTTTATTTGACTCATTTTCGTATTCGCTTTTCATGCCATTTTCCTTGTAGTCTCATATTTATGGCTTCTCACTTATTTGTACGCTTCTTGCTTTTCTCCTTTCCCTTTGGCTAACAAAAAAAACAGCTGTAGGTTTCATTAGCAGCCCGTCCATTATCACATGCAGAAAAGAAAAAAAAAAAAGGGGGCGTGGGAGTAGAAAAGTGAAGTGTGGGCGTATTGTACGACGTCATAATGTAAATATAACCATATATTACTACAAATATAAATACATATGTATGTAGAGATATTGCACATGCTTTATATATCTATGTACATATATTTAATACCAAATATACAGAGATTTATTTGAGTCAGTGTTTATTATTATTATTATTATTATTATTATTATATGCTTTTAAGAAGAAGATTTTGAAATAAGTTCAAATTGTTTACAAATATCAATTGAATCAATGTAAATACTTTGAATTCCAGAAACTCTACAAAATAGTTTCGTTTTTAGCAATATTTTGCAAAAGTTATGCGTATGCGTATTCGTCTATGTTGAACTTTTGGCAAAATATTTCTCGTAGTGAAATTGCTTAACATTTTCATTTGGTATTTACTTGACATTTCTCTCGATTACAATGAATGCTCGTTAAATTTTATCGTCCTTAATAAAATTTAATTGAAACAGGAAACTCTCGCATAAATTTCAGCAACGTATGGTGAAGATACACACAGACACAGACACAGACAGAGAGAGAGAGAGACACAGCCACACAAATGAAATAAGGGGAAACGGACGATAGAAAGATTTTCAATGCAGCAGGCAAAAACTGTAAAGAAATCCTTGTGCGTCGTCGAGGGTTTGTTCATGGTTCTTTTTTCATGATTTTAGTTTTCAGGGTTGCGGTATTGCAGGGCAGGGGGTATGCTTAAGAGGTTAGCTGTCGATGAGTATTTTATGCGCATCGGAAATGCAATTGGATATGGTCAATATACTATAGAAAATATACAGCATAATCATGTCTGTTAACTTCTCGTGCACTTATTATAAGTTGAACTTGTTATAAGAAACTTTTGGTTAAACTTTTGCTGACAGTTACAGAGATATGTATATAAATTTCTGCCTTAAAAACTTGAGTAATAATTTTCACACTTTATTTTTTTTTTCATTTTCATTGAGAAAATGCTAATGATAAAAAAAATATATTCTTGAAATGATTCAATTTACATTTAAAATGATTCCAAAATTCAACTTAAAATGAAAGTGTAAATTATTATTTTACAATATGGTTGCGATTGCGCAGAAATGTCAAAGATATGATACGATCGACCAATGAAACCAGTTCCAAGAATATTATATTATTCATTATACTGCTGGTAGGCATAGAGAGTGATTTCCCCATTGCTTGAGGGAATCTTCGCAACATGATGCGTCATTTTTCCAAATAATATGCAAATTAATATCTGAATTCAAATATGGATCAAATAAAACTCACAGCTATAGAAAGTAAAGATTGAGAGAGAGAGAGAGAGAGAGTGCGAGAGAGAGAGAGAGATAGTAAATATATGAGAATATACTGAATGGTGTCTCCCGGCGTTTTGCGTTTTTGTTTATACGCCCATTTGGGTTATTCAACTTTCGGGAACGACCGACGACCGACGACCAACGACCGATGTCGATGTCGATGTTGATGTCGAGCCGTTGATCCCGTTTGACTCTTTCAACTGTTTGGGTTGTACAACAAATTTTTGTTTTTTTTTTTTTTTTTTGGTTCTCGGTTTTTGTTTTTTTTTTGTATATTTATTCCTCGTGTAGTATGTTTGTATTGCTTCTGAGTGGCGTTTTCTGTTTCTGTTTCGATATAAATATTTTTTTTTAACGGGGGAACAAACGCATTTACATATTTTCAAATCGTTTGTATGAATATGTTCTTTTTATTCTCTCTCTCTCTCTCTCTGTGTGTGTGTGTAAATGCGTTTTTTATCGCATCAATTGGCTTCGTGTTCGCTGTTCGCTGTTCATATCGCAAAGAATTTCAATTGCAACCCGTCTGGCACGTCTGGCACTTGTCGCTGCTATCGTATCGCTGCTGCTTTCTCTGATGTGATGTGATGTTCGTTTATATTTTGTGTGTTGATATTTTGTTTGTTATTGCTGCTGCTGCTGCTGCTGTTGTTGCTGTTGCTTTCGAGTGTCATGAGATTATGTAATAATTTGTATGTTTATACAGAGACAGAGAGAGAGAGAGAGAGAGAGAGAGAGATAGAGTAGGCCAAATGCAATGCCGCGTGTTAATAAGATTATAAATGTCTATATTTGGAATCTATAGGCGACTTCGACATCGACTGCGACTGCAACTTCGACTGCGAGTGTAATATTGATAATTACTGTAGTGAACTTAATTTACATACAGAATGCACAAAATATAATTGAGATATTGTGAAAACCAGTTTTGATCATGTATAAAATGTTGTATGTATATTTCACATTAGTTGCGACACAGCTGACACTGACAGTAATAGATGATATTCACTTCACTTGTTTACAAAAATTAAAAAAAATTTATTAAAATTTTAAATGATAAATTATTTTAATTTATAAACAATTTTTGTTATTATTTTTTATTTTATTTAATTAAAAATTAAATAGTCTACATTATGTTTCTTCTTCATTTTGAAAGTGATTAAAAAAATATAAAAAAAAAATCAACGAAATTTTAACACAAACATTAAACGTAACACACAATTTAACAAGAATTTCAAATATTTTCGGAACGTGTACGTGTGTGTGTGTGTGTATGCATGTGTGTGTGTGTTATAATCAAAGCGGGGGTTTACTTTGCCGGCTCTTTTACTCATTTCAGTTTTTCTTTTGCTTCGCACTCTTTCTCACTCTCTATCTCTCTCTCTCTCTGTCACTCTTTTACTCTCGCTATCTCGCGCTGCCTGTTATTGCTCTTTCGTATTAGAGGTGTTGAAATGCAGTGAACGACATTGAGGGTTCATTGTCTTGCTCTCCAATTACCAAAAAAAAAAAAATAAAATCAAACTCAATAGCAACAACAACAACAACATGAACAAGAACAAGAACAACATCGTGACGCGTCGCGTTGCTTTTCTCGTCGCGTCGCAGCGTAACAGCAGCTGCTCAGCAACAGGTGATCCTTTTGCCAGTGACTGTTTATCTGTTGTACATTAGCTACCTTCTTTTTGCCGGTTGAAGGTCAACAAACTTGATGGTCGCCGCGACGCTGATGTCGGTGGTGGTGGTGGTGGTGGTGGTGGCACTGTAACATTGCCGGCATTGCCATCGAATAGAGGCAAACGAACTTTTTAAAACGCCGACAGTGTCTGTGTCTATGTAGTTTGTCTCTCTGTACCTTTGTGTGTGTGTGTGTTTGTGTGTGTGTGCACGTGTGTGTGTCTGTGTGTTCATGTGTTATTCCTTTTGTAGCATCATATCATCAACGTGCAACGAAGCCTGAAAAAACCGTAATTTGAATCCAATCTTCTTTTTTTTTTTTTTTTGGGGGGAATTCTTTTTTAACACATACACACACACACACATATATATATACATGCACACATGCAGACACGAAAAATGCGAAGAAGAAGTGTAGACAATGAAAATGCCGGCAATCAAAACAGAAACCATACGAATACAAAACGAAATTCAGTCGAAAATTAACTATGTATAAAAGAATAAAATAAGAATAAGAAGCCGCATGCCACATGTGCAACATAGTGAATTTTAAATACACTTACTGTATAGAATAAGGTTTAAAGTTACTTAACTAGTTTTAAAATAATGCTGATTAACTAAATGCCAAAAATTGTAGAAGTGTAAAAAATAGTAAAAATAAAAAAAGAAAAAAAAACAAAATAAAACATAAACTTAAATGCGTGTCAAATTTAATTTATTTATAAATGAGCATTAAAAATATTGTGTGTAAGAGAGAGAGAGAGAGAGAGAGAGAGAGGGAGAGAGAAGCTAGGTGAGAAGTAGTAAAATAGTCAATGGTGACATGAGTAAAGAGTGAAAGAGACAGCGAAAGAGAACGTTGAGTTTGTAGTTAAAGTGTAGTGACCGCAGGTGGGAGATTTAGTTGATTTCGTCATGAATCTAAAAATATGCCGTTGCCATTGCTGTTGCCGGCCAAGCAACAAAAAAAAAAATACGAAAAGCCAAAAACCGAAACCCAAAAACCAAAACCCAAACACATACCAAAATATAAATACATACAAAAAAATTCAAATATCAGACAACGTTTTTTTTGTTTTTTTGTTTTTTCGAATAGTTTTCTTCAACTTCTACTTCTGCTGTTGCTGCTGCTATTGCTTCTTCTTCTTCTTCTTCTTCTTTGTCTTCGTCGTCATTATTTTTGTCTCTTTGCTGAAGTTTATTGACCATCATCATCGTCATCATCGTCATCATCATCATCATCATTGTGATACCGTGTTGTGACGAAATTTATGCCAAAAGGTAATTACCAGTAGGCCTAACAATTTGTTGGCCTGTTTGTTTTTTGGGACTAAAGATTGTTGACTTCCCCCAAAGACCAAGACATGTGAATGAGCCATGAGAAGCTGACTGCGTTGCGTTTGTGTTTGGGCTTGGATTTGAGTTTGAGTTTGAGTTTTGGGTTTGGGTTTGGGTTTGGTTTTAGGTTGATCGACTGACATCCACTCCACAACGATACTCAACTTGTGTCTTGTCAATATTAACAATGGAACTTTGCACATTCTGTTTTAGTATTTCTCGTTTACTTTATTTTCTACTTCTACTTCTACTTCTTCGTCTTCGTCTTCATCTTCATCTTCTTCTTCTTTAGCATTTGCTTTTTCTTTGGTTTTGCTATTGGTTTTCTATTTATTTAGTTTAACGTGCGCGTTTCTTTAATTGGATACGTGACGCTGTCTATACGTATAGCTTTCACCCAAATATTAAGCCCCTCAAAATCAATTCATTCGCTCATAGCCCAGGGGCCTAATCAAGGCAAATTGAGACACATACGAATACGAATTACATATATCAAGCTCTAGACACAGCTATACGTTGTTCAATGTCTGTCCCAATGTTCGATGTTGTATATCAACTAATTTATAAAGCACTTTCGCTGCGCTGCTCTACACTGCCTTTTGGCTATTTTGGAATCCCCATTCCCGTAACTTCCTCAGCATTTGCAAATACTTTTGTATATATTTATACATACATATATAGAGAGTCGTAATTACTGAAAATGCATTTGTGTATGTGTGTGTGCGTGCGTGTATATATTTTTGGGGAGTGTGCAATGTGACCTATTTTGTGGAGCTGCCAAAAGAGTTTGAGTTGCCAGTCCTGGATGCGCTTCATAGCGATTTTGCCAATTGTAAATCGCATCGAATTTGCTTCCTGCTTTTATTTTTTTTTATTATTATTTTTTTTTTTTTTTTGCCATTGCCGTTGCTGTTGGCGTTGCCATGCCTTAACTTCGATATGGGTCAAACAGCTTTATTTTTCTTTTGTTTTTTTTTTTGTGTTTTTTTTTTTTTGGAAGAATCATATACGAAACCTGCAACCGAGCAACGTTGCGCATAAGTTTTGTTATGACTAAGCTTTGCCTTCGTGTGCCACATGCAAATTGAAATAAAAAACAAAAAAAAAAAAACGAAGCATGGGAGCAAGCTAACGAAACAGAAGCTACAAACAATATAACAGTAGCAGCAACAACAACAACAACAACAACAACATCAGTGGCAGAAATGATGACATACTTTTCTTTTTAGTTGTTGTTGAGAAACCTTTAGGAATATATTGACAACAAAAAATTAAAGCACTTCAAATATTTTTATTTTTTTTTATTTTTTATAAGAAAATTTGCAAATATTTAAAATATTAATAAAAAAAATTTATTTATATATTATTAAATTTCAAAAATATTATTTTAATATAAATTAACTAAAATTCTTGAGCATTGAGACATATATATATTTAATTATCAAATATTTGCTGCAGACGACAGATTGATATTATTTTTATTGCTAGTAAAAAAAATCATGTGTCTGTGTTATATAAATAACTTCTAACTGTCTCTATGTGTGTGTGTGTGTGTGTGTGAGTGTGAATGTGTTTGCATGCGTAGCCACTATTGGGGGCCAATGTAGAACGTATTTTTGCCGGCATTTGTCGTTGCGGTTTTTTGTAAGATGCGACGCAACCGTCACTGCCGCCGCCGGCTGCTGCTATGACTCTGTGCCGCCACATTGCAAAGTGTGTCACTCGTACGTTGCTTTGCTCATATTTGAATGCAATCCGAATGAGAACAAGTCATGTATGCTACTGTTTAAAATAAAAAACGACTAGGCAATACCCTGCAATTATACAAAAAAATAAAAATAAAATAAAATTTCAATGCGTATATTCGATAAATTTAATGCTAATATTGCTAGCTTTAAGTTATAGACATACATATATATATATATAGTTATATATAAATGATGTAGAGTATATAATTTATAGTGTTTGGTAAAAATTAAAATTCAATGTATATAGGGTATAAATAGAATATAAAAGAAATTATATGTATTAAATGTATGCCAAGCACACGTTCCTTTGCACTTCCCTCTGCTTAACTCGACCAGTTTGGGAGTCATTGAGTCTCAGTTGGCGTAAACAAATTTAGCGCGTCGCCTTGTCACAGAAATTAAATTCAAAGCAAGTCTATGCCACAACAACAACAACAACAACAACAACAACAACAACAACAACAACAACAACAACATTAGCAAAAATGCACATTAGCAATGCCAATTGCCTTTGTCGTTGTTGCTACCGCTGCCGCTGCTGTTGCTGTTGCTGCTGCCGCTTGTTAAAATTTCATAGTAAAATTTATTTGGTGTCACTGTTACAATGTTGCGTGTCATGTTTTAAAGTTGAATGAAAACAAAATAAATAAAAATATATAAATATTAATAACATTTGACCAGAGCGCGTAAAAAATAGTAACAAATTACAAGACACCCCCACAACAAGCTGTAAAATAACCTTGTCTCAGCATACAAATAAACAAATATATAAATAAAATGTTGAACATTAATAACATTTATAATTGATTTGCTATTATAAAAAATTATTGTACTTTATAATAAACCACAATTGTAGTATGTGTGTGTTTTGCCATTTATTTTAAATAATTTTGCTTAATATAACATTGAAATAATAAAAAAAAAATAAATAAATTCAATAAAATATTAGAATATTAGAAAGAAAAATAAAAAAAATGTTTGATCAATTTTACTTTGATGTTTTATAGAAACTTTGCTACTTGTTATTTTTATTTATGTTAACTATTTATATCATTTATCAGAACTGTTTATCAGAACTGAGAATTTAAACTTTGATCAAACTTATGTAAAATGCAGCAGCAATTGTAGGTTTTCTTTTCTTTTCTTTTTTTCATTTTGTCTAAATCATTTCGTGTGTGTTTTTTTTTTTTTTGACGTTGAATGAACATAAAAAGTTTCGCAATTTAATTGCTTACATCAGACATTTTGATTGAAATTTATGGCCTGTGTTCTTGTCCTCAGTTTTCTGTTTTCTGTTTTCTTATTTTGCTTGTTTTCTTTTTTACATTTTTATTTAAATTTTTTTTTTTTTTTGGTTTTCTTATTTCATTTTTCATAGGCACAAAATATATTGGTCAATGGCATAAAGTATTTTTCTTTCTTTTTTGTATGTGCTCGGTTTTAGCTTGTGAGGCCGTGAGTTTAAATTTGGCATGGATGAAAACAACGGCAATGTCTGTGACTAAAATGAGTAAAAATCATCATTGCGTTGATTTTAATATAGAATTGATAAAAGTTTTTGTTTACATGTTTAAATTTACGTGAAGAAAATATGTCATAATTATAGAATATACTTTGACATGTGAATGATTCATGATCGAAATAACAGTAAACTTAATTTATAGATCATACGTATTATGTTGAATAGTGTAGTATATATATCTAAATTATAGGAAATATTTTATTTTTATTTTGATTTTTTTTTTTGTTTTTTTTTGTGGTTTTCATTTGTTTACATTTGTATTTCATTTATGTATATTTATAGCTACAAGCAATGAAATAAGCGTAATGAAGATTCTCTTCTCTTCTCTATTAATTTTGTATTGGCGGAAGAAAAAAAAATTTGATTTTTCTTCCTATTTACAATTACACTGTAAAATGTAAAAATGTTATTTTCATCTTATCATTGAAGTAAATATTTATACGTCCGCTAATTGAAAGGCAGACAAAAGATATTTGCATATTGCCAGGCAAAGATAATGTTCTTGTTGTCGTTGTTATTGTTGTTTGTTGTTGTGCGCCTGCATTGATAAAGTTTATGCTTATAGTAGTTAGAGTAGAGCTGCCACAAAGCACAAAGAGTGGCCTAATTAGTGTCAAGTGTTGCCTCAGTAACGACAACAACAGCGACGACAACGGCAATAATAATAATAACAACAACTACAACTACAACAACGATAGCAATAGCAGCAGCAGCAGTAACTGAGGCAAACAGCAGCAACATTAACAATAACAACTTCAACAAAAATGACAACATCGCAGCAGCCGTGTATAAAAGAGGGAAGTCAATTAGAAAGATTCAAACGCTCAGGCCAGGCTTGAGCTATGACTATACTCTGACTCGAACAACTCTCTGGTTTCATCTTTGCCTCTGGCTTTGGCTTCGACTCTAGCTCTGGATCTATCTCCGACTGTGGCTGTTGCTGTGGCTCTGAGTACAGGTTCAGAGTCTGTGCATTGCTGTTGCTGCACTCAGTAGCACTTAAATTGCAACATGACAAAAAAAAAAAAAACATACAATAACAACAACAGAAACCACAACAACAAGAGCAACAAAACTGAAAACTTAAGAAGAAGCAAAAAAAAAAACAGAAAATATACATATACGAATACAGTAGCTAAAAAATACAAAAAAAAAAAAAAAAAACATCATGTACACAGTCGTACGTACTGCGGTAGATACAACAAATGTTGACAACGCGAATGGGCGCTGGCAAAAAAAAAAAAAAAAAAAAAAAAAAATGAAATAAAAATCGAGACGCTTGTTGCTTTTGTGTCGCTTTTGCTAGTCGAACTGAGCAACTGAACTGAATCATGACCTAATAACCCAATTTTCCAACTTGACAAACTCTCTCTCGCTCGCACTTGTGCGAGTCTTACAGTCAGTCTCACAGTCGTAGTTGTAGTCGTAGTCGTAGTCACAGTCGCAGTCGCAGTCGCACACGCTGCCGACCGCAATGACAACGGCAAAACTGCAAGTGGCCCCGGCAAAGTGGGCAAAATGTAGCAAAACAGATACAGATACAGATGAAAAATAAAAAAAATAAAAACACAGCAGCAGCAGCAGCAATAAGTAATAACAACAACAACAACAATGAGCTACATACATCAGCTTGGATATATATTGAGCTGGCATTGAGAGCTAAGGCTAAGCGGCAGCTGTTGCCGCCTGCCTTACAGTTTCTATTGCAGTTGCCTCTGTGTATCTATTTTTTTTTTCTAAATCGTCATTTGCAAATACATTCATTTTCATCAGTTTCATCAACTACTGATGCAACGGAAGACAATGCACAAAGTGACAATAAATTTGTTTATTTTTAGCTTTATTTTTCTTTTTTTTTCAGTGTATGTGTCTTTGTATTTGTTGTTGCTGTTGTTGTTGTTGTTATTATTTGTACTTGCACGCAACAAATTTGTCTAAATTTATATCGTAAATGTATTTCAAGTTTACGCTTTTGCCAATCAAATTGATTTCTTTCCAACTTATTCTCAATTTTCCTTGAATTCATGAGCTGCTTCAGACAGCAGCAAATAATATTTGTTGTCTCCTAACGAATTTTAAGCTAATTAGTTGTTTTGCAATTTGCAAATCTCAATTTGAAAGCCCGACAGCATCAAGTTGCACTTCAAAACGCATTTAAATCAAATTAATTAATGTAAATAACTCTGTCATTCATTTATTCACACACACAGACACTCACTTATTCACTTTGC
>JBAMBR010002989.1:0-82235 GCA_037044475.1 Zaprionus obscuricornis | reverse complement strand
ATTATTTCTCTGAAAATTTTTGTTAATTTTATTGGTACTATTTCTACTACTATTTTTACTATTATTTCTACTACTATTTCTATTATTATATTTGTTAATATTTTTGTTTCTTTTTTATACTACTATTTTTATATTTTCTATTACTATTTCAATTAATATTGATGCTCCTATTTCTACTACTATTTTTAATGTTATTTTTCTCCTTATACTTCTATTACTATTTCAAATAATATTTCCGCTCCCATTTCTACTACTATTTCCGCTACTATTTCTACTACTATTTCTTCTACTATTTCTACTACTATTTTTAATGTTATTTTTCTCCTTATACTTCTATTACTATTTCTACTACTATTTCTACTACCATTTCTACTACTATTTCTCTATTTCTACTACTATTTCTTCTACTATTTCTACTACTATTTCTACTACTATTTTTCTACTTATACTTCTATTACTAATTCAAATAATATTTCCACTCCCATTTCTACTACTATTTCCGCTCCTATTTCTACTACTATTTCTACTACTATTTCTACTACTATTACTTCTACTATTTCTACTAACATTTTTATATTATTATCTTTTCTCCTTATACTTATAATTACTTATTTCTAAATACATATTTCCGCTACCCAATTTCTACTACTATTTCTACTACTATTTCTTCTACTATTTCAACTACTATTTTTACTATTATTTTTCTCTTTATACTTCTAGTATTATTTATATTTCCTATATATATATTTACGCTCCTATTTTTAATATTATTTTTACTACTATTTCTACTACTTTTTTTACTACTATTTTTCTCCTAGTACTTCTAGTACTATTTCAAATCATATTTCCGCTGTTATTTCTACTACTATTTCTACTACTATTTCCACTTATATTTCTACTACTATTTCTACTACTATTTCTACTTATATTTCTAATTATTTTTGTTAATATTCCTGATATGATTGCCAATGCTAATTTCACAGTTATTTTTAATACTATTTTTTTTTTATTTTTATTCATATAAATTTCCAGTAAAATTTTTACTACTCTTTCTACTACTATTTCAATTACAATTTCTTCTATACTTTTATGTAGCCATAATTATTTACAGCAAAAATATTAATAATAGTATAAATATGTATGAAGTCATTACATAGAAAGTATAGAAGAAATTGTAATTGAAATAGTAGTAGAAAGAGTAGTAAAAATTTTACTGGAAATTTATATGAATAAAAATAAAAAAAAAATAGTATTAAAAATAACTGTGAAATTAGCATTGGCAATCATATCAGGAATATTAACAAAAATAATTAGAAATATAAGTAGAAATAGTAGTAGAAATAGTAGTAGAAATATAAGTGGAAATAGTAGTAGAAATAGTAGTAGAAATAACAGCGGAAATATGATTTGAAATAGTACTAGAAGTACTAGGAGAAAAATAGTAGTAAAAAAAGTAGTAGAAATAGTAGTAAAAATAATATTAAAAATAGGAGCGTAAATATATATATAGGAAATATAAATAATACTAGAAGTATAAAGAGAAAAATAATAGTAAAAATAGTAGTTGAAATAGTAGAAGAAATAGTAGTAGAAATAGTAGTAGAAATGGGAGCGGAAATATTATTTGAAATAGTAATACAAGTATAAGGAGAAAAATAATAATAAAAAATGTTAGTAGAAATAGTAGAAGTAATAGTAGTAGAAATAGTAGTAGAAATAGTAGTAGAAATAGGAGCGGAAATAGTAGTAGAAATGGGAGTGGAAATATTATTTGAATTAGTAATAGAAGTATAAGGAGAAAAATAATAGTAAAAATAGTAGTAGAAATAGTAGAAGAAATAGTAGTAGAAATAGGAGCGGAAATAGTAGTAGAAATGGGAGCGGAAATATTATTTGAAATAGTAATAGAAGTATAAGGAGAAAAATAACATTAAAAATAGTAGTAGAAATAGTAGAAGAAATAGTAGTAGAAATAGGAGCGGAAATAGTAGTAGAAATGGGAGCGGAAATATTATTTGAAATAGTAATAGAAGTATAAGGAGAAAAATAACATTAAAAATAGTAGTAGAAATAGGAGCATCAATATTAATTGAAATAGTAATAGAAAATATAAAAATAGTAGTATAAAAAAGAAACAAAAATATTAACAAATATAATAATAGAAATAGTAGTAGAAATAATAGTAAAAATAGTAGTAGAAATAGTACCAATAAAATTAACAAAAATTTTCAGAGAAATAATACAAGAAATATTAAAAAAAAAAATAGTAGTAGAAAAATAGTAATAGAAATAAAAGCAGTTAAAGAAATAATAGAAATAAAAATACTAATAAATAAAAAAATACTAACAGAAGTTTCAGTAAGAAATACTACAAGCAACGTAACTAAAATCTTAAGTAGTAACAGCAGTAGAACTAGTAGTAGAATATTTACTTGTCTTAATGCTGTGGTTGCATTAAATTCAAGTAACTTCCTGTTAAGACCTGCTGAGCACATTATGATTGACCACTAGAAATGCCACAGAAGAACACAAAACTGTTTCTGCTTTTACTTGAATTCCCATATAATAACAGCAAGAGCACTTAACTCACATTACGCATACGCCCCGCTGTAACCGAAGCAACTAATTGCTGGGCTGCTTTTGTATGAAGTTGAATGCTTTATTGCTTAATGCATGCCGCTTTCTAATTAAAATTATACGTACTACCTATGTACTATATATACAGAGGTATGTATATATGTCTGCTTGTCTGTCTGTCTGTCAGTATGGTTGGTAAGTAAGTAGTACTAAATAGTACCGTTATACTATGAGTATTTACCGGCAAACAGAAAAACGAATTTAATTAAAATTTATGTGCATACTTTCTCATACTGTATTTATGTATATATATTATACGTGTGCAAAAGCATATTCATATATGTATAAGTAAAATTCTTACAACAACAACAACAGCAGCAGTAGCAGTAGCAGCAGTAGCAGGAGTAGCAAAAACAAAAAGAAGAAGAAGAAAAAAAAAAATAAGTAAGCAAGGCAATTCGGCGGCTTTTCATTAGGAATACGAGTGCAAAAATTGTTGTTGGGCAACGGGCGACACTACGAAAATTTTTAATTACTCGTGCTCAACTTTCAAAAAAAAAGCATGAGGCGCAAGCTCATTTTGAAAATTTTCATAATTACTCGACGCTCAACGATGTTAGCAAGTCAGCATCAGCATCAGCTTCAACATCAGCTTCAACATTGACTCTGAGTCGTCGCTGGCAAAACATCTGTGGACTATGTTTGTGTGTATGAAGCTGGACCCAGACCCAGACCCAGACACAAAACTCCAAGCATAATATGGAGAAACGGCACACGGAACACGGGAAACATAGAAGTACCCAGAACTGAACCTGGTCGACGTTGGTTCAAGTGCACTCACATGCGCAGCGACCAAAACTAAATGAACTTATGTACACACACACACACACACACACACACACATAAATATATATATATATATATGTATACAGTTATCTATGAATGTGTGGCTTCGCTTGAGCACCTGTGTGTGCGCACTTGTGTTGAGGTTCCGGGTGGCACAGTTTCTACCAGCACCATGGCGCCATCTTCGATGGTTACATGAAAGCTCTGCTGCACTGCGCGCACTTGAAACTAAAGGCTAAGTAGATGCATTCATATTAACATTGCACTCTATCTGTCTGTCTGTCTGTCTGTCGCATTTATATTTGTTATCGTATCTCTTCTGCATCAGTATTTGCTGCCACAACACACACATTCGCAATGTTTTCTACATTAATGCTGAAAAGTTGAGTTTGCTGCCAGCTGGTAAGTTGCTTTCGCTGTAATTAAATTTATTTCATCATATTATTATGATATGTGTTTGTGTTTATATAATATTATTTTTTTTTCTGCTACCTAAACATTGATAAAGTTGATAAACTGCTTTCGCTGCTCTGCAAAATAAGTCATAAGGAAGTTTTTCTGAAGATTAAATATTACGTAAATTATCTCAAAAATTTTAAATAAAATTTTATTTATTATTTTAATTTTTCTTGAATTTTTTAAGTATTATTTTTGTTAGTATTTTATATTAAATTTATTTTCTATATTTTTTTTAATTTATAATAATTTTTTTTATGTTTATTTTTATTTTTATTTTTATTTTATTTTACAATTTTTCTTTTCTTTTTTTCTCTATTAAATATTTAGTTAATTTTCTTTTCTGCTTACAGCAAAAACTTTAATCAACTAAAAATAAATTGCATATAATAACAAAGAACAATTGAGGGAAAATGTTTGTTCTGTACGTTTTGCGCTCTCATATATCTAAACATAATTATCTCAATTATCTTTGAGTATAATTGCAAACAATTTCTTTACATTAATTTATTTGCCTATTTGAGCATTGAAATCGTTTGATTAGACCAAAGTCCGGCACTTGAACTGGCTCTTAACGTAGCAAGCATTTGTAAGAGTTCTTCGTAAACTGTCTTGTGCGGAGCTCTCGTCTCGTCTCATCTCGTCTTGTCTCGCTTCTCGTCGTCTCTTCAAGGGAAAACACTCAACACACGTTCAACACACACTTCAATTGCTGTGCAAATATTCTTCGCGCATGCCACAAAACACCAAGTTCAATTGCGGCCAACTTCCAGACAGCAAACTATATATATAAATATATATATACATATGTATATCTGTGTGTATGTGTATAGTATTTGCTGGCAACTCGAGCATGAATGTCTCGTCCTTAAGCACACATCAATTTCAAAACAATAATTGAAAATTGCAACAATTGGAAAATTTTCGTATGGGTTTTCTGTGCCACGTAGCAATACAAAATGAAAGTGCAACACAGTAAAAATAACAACAACAACAACAACAACAACGAAATGTTATACACAAAAAAAAAACAGAAAGAAAGAAAAATGAAAATACTGGTAAGAAAATGCCAAGCAACTATTTGCAGCTATTTTTATACTCTGCACTTGTTGTTTGTTGTTGTTGTTTTTGTTATTGCTACAGTTGCTTTTGCAACTGTTGTTGTTGTTGTTATTATTGGTCGACTCCCTGTTGCCTTTGCTTACTGAAGCATTGTGAAATAAAGTTGTGCATTTTATTGTTGTGTATACTGCCACGCTCGGTTTCCATTGAACTTGCAACTTTTCACTTCAACTTTAACTTTAACATTAATGCCACAACAGCAGCAGCAGCAGCAAAAGCAGATACAATAACAAACGCTGCCATTTATTCTTCTCGTTCAGAAATATATAATTTTAAATATTTTAACAATTTTGTGACACGCAAAGTTGGCCAGCCAAGCTGTCTTTAAATAAATAATGTTGTCCAACCAACAATGGCAAACATTGCAAGCATCACAAACATGGCAAACATGGCGCCAGCCGCACATAGAAATACAAATGAAATAATAATAAAAACAAATACATTTCTTTTATACATTTATTATTTATAATAAAAACAAAAAATATTCAACAAATAAAATTTATTTCTATTTAAAAAACGTTGATGAAAATCACATAAAAAAAAAATATACAAAATTATTAAATATACAAAAATTTTAAATATGCAAATAAATATTATTAAATTTTTACAAGTTTTTTTTTTTATTGCACAAATGTCACAACAATATTTATTTTATATAAAAAATGTAATAAATAAATTTTAACGAAATATTGCTGCATTTTTAACAAATAATTTCTTAATTTTCCAATATGACAACATTCTTTATTTTTATTATTTATTAAACGTAAAAAAAATAAAAATATTATTGCATTTTTATAAATCATTTTTTAATGTTCTAACGTTACAACTTTGTATACTATGAATATTTTTTTTTTTTTATATTTTTATATATTTATATATAATATTTTGCCAGCCGAATCTCAGTAAATATTTAATCTCATCAATTAATTATGTGATATGTCGACTGACAATCGCAACGACAGGTGACTGGCCCTCTTTTTATTTGTTGTTTTTTGTTTCTGTTTTGTTGTCAGAGACGACGTCGACGTTGACGCATCCGACGCGTCGTGTTAATAAAATATTCAAAATTTAATTTTCAACGCGTTGCATTTGACACATTTCAATAAAAACAATTACAATAACAATTAAGTTGAAAAGTCAACGCAGTCGACGCTGTCATTTTATTTGCTGTTACTGTACATTAACAAAGCAACAAATAAATAGCAAAAAAAAAAAAAAATAAAACAACAATATAAATTCTGCTGCATGCAGGCAGTAACATTGACAGTAACTCTTTTGTCTATGTGTAAATATTTATGCAATTTTAATTATAAATGTATTGTTGTTTTTTAATGAGAAACACCAAATGTCAACAGCAAATGCTCAAAAACAAAAAGCTCAAACACTAACAAACAAAACAAAAATAATAATAATAATAGTAACAATAAAAATTGACATTAGCCAGACAACTGCTTGAATAATATTATAAAGTTATGTAATGAAGTGCAAAATTCTCTGATATGTTTCAATTGAAAATTGATTTTGTGGCAAGTATGTATCTGGCATCGAGAATAGATTATCTATATATATCTCGTATATATATAAACTGCCGTCAAGAGTATAATTTTACTATGTAAACTAGTCAAATCTGTTATAAAACATGAAAATTAACTTTTCTATATGAATTTCATTTTTCTATTTTTATCAGAGAGAGAGAAAAATGTAACTGCAACTGCTAAATGCAGAATTTTTGCAAAAGATTTACGAGTTTTAATTGAATAAAATCGCTTGCCAGAGAAAATTGAAAGAAAACTTACATGCAGCGTCACATATATGTATAAAAGTTACTGCAACTTAGTTAAGTTTGCTTGAACAAACAAGCAACGACAAGCTAACAAGCCAAGCAACTTAGCCAAGCATGCCATCAGGACCATCAGTACCATCAGGACTATCATGGTTTTATAGCAGCAATGGGCCATCCATCTATTGTGTGTTGCTATTGAAGTCAATGGCGGAAATGAAAATTGAATTTTATGCAAACACAAAAGCCAATTGAAGTCAATTATTGTTTATGTAACTAATTTTATTTAAATATAAGTCAATTCACAAGCAGCAATGGCATGGGACAACATAGCATAGCGTAAGAAGGAAAACAGAAATGTAAAAAAAAGTAAGAAAAATAAGAAAGGCAAATGGGAAATGGTAAATGGAAAATGAAGGCAAAGAAAAAAAATGTGTAGAATAGTTGAGCATAGAGCAGACGAAGTGCCAACAAATTGATTGCAAACAACGGCAACAAGAAATAGTAAAAAATAAAATAAATTCTCTCTCTCTCTACACACACATATAGCTGCAATTTACTGTAAACTCTTCGATATATATATATCTGATGGAATATGATGCATAAATATTTACAAAATGTCTGACAAATGTCTGTTAACTAACTCTCTAATTGTAGTCGAGGCGCCTAAAATGCTAAGTGACCCATTTTTAGCAAGCTAGCAAAAAATTTAGCAGCTTGATTCCCTCGCTTTCTGGCAATAAGCCAAAAAAAAAAAAAAAAATGACAGCAAGCAAAAGGAAAATGTCCTTGGCCCTAGTGAAAATTGTTGGGGCCATCCATCAGCTGTTTGTTTTGTAGAGCGAAGCGTTTTCAGCTTTTTGCCGTTACGCTTCTGCTATTATTTTTTTTTCTACTTTTTTTTTTTACCCACTGTGCGGCAGTCAGAGAGACAGCGACAAAGTGCAGCCCGTAGCTGAGCAATAATTTTTTTTTGTATTTTTTTGCCTTTTGGTTTTTCGTTGCTCTGTGTGTGTGTGTTAGTTATTTTGATTGATTGCATTGTTTCGTGTAACAAATTTATTTCTGCCACGCCCATTGAGCACTTAAAAGCAAGAGGCGCAACATCAACAAACATCAAGCAAAAAAAAAAATTGGTCTGCCTTTTAATGGGTTTGCCTGTTGGGTAGCTACATCATTGTCATAGGCAGGAAATTGGCAAAAGGCCGTCGCATATAGCATGTAGCATATAGCATATAGCATATAGTATGAAGCATGAAGCGTAGAACACTTTGCTTTGCTTATATATAGTCAAAGTTTAAAGCTAAACACAAGAGTAACACATCATCAGGCATGTTCTTTGGCACAATCTCGATGATGTCTTGACGCTTGCTGCAAGCAGCAGCAGCAGCAGCAGTCGCAGCATCAGCAGCAGCAGCAATTCCTTTTACATCATCTTCTTCTTATTTTCTTAGCCACCATCATTAGTGAAAATGATTTCTTATTCAATGCTCGCCTTTGCTCTGTGCTCTGGTTTTGCTTTTTTGCTTAGCAGCTCTTGGCTCTTTGGTTCACTTTTTTTTCTCATACTTTCTTTTCCTTTCTTTTCTTTTCTTTTCTTTTATGGTTTTCTTCGCGCTGTTGTCATGCTTCATCGATTTTTTATGCTTTGCTGGTTCAGTTGATGGAAATTCTGTTTTTTTTTTTTTTTCGTTTTCTTTTTCTTTTTAACCGCCTGCACTTCAATAACAGCGCCACCACAGTCATAGCCTCAGTTGACTTCAGTAGTAATAATGTTGTATTTGTTTTCTTCCCGCAGTTCAACTTTGCTTTTGGTATTTGCTTTGTTATCTTTAATATTGATTATATGCAATATCTCAACAGACAAATCACACTTTAGAATACAAACTCAAACTGAAGATGCGAGAGTATTTTACATTTTTACTGAATGTTTGTTGCTGTATGAGAAACGTTTACCGATTTCATAGACTGCTGATATGCAAGGCAATTGTCGTTAAAAAAAAAAAAAAAAAAAAAAAAACAAAATAAAGCAAAAACTTAGCAAGGAATTTCAGCTAAAATTTAAATTCTACTGTGACTGCAGTGTTATGCAAATTCATGCTCAAGAGTTATTATAACAATAAACGTTGCAAAATATAATATGAATTTTGAAAACAATACAACAAAAATTTAAAAATATTAAAAAAATAAATTGTTTTATTAATATTTATTTTTATTTATTATTAATTTTTATAATATAAAAATAAATTTGTTGAACTACATTAAAAAATGATAATAAATTTATTTACAAAATTTTTATATAAATTTTTTAAATACATTTTTTGTAATATTTTAACGAAATTTAATAGAAAAATTATGTCAAATTTTAGTATCAATAATATAATAAATAAAATATAATTATTTTATAAAAAAATAAATATTTAATATTTTTTTGTTATTATTATTATTTTTTCATTGTTTGTTGTCAATGGCTTTACAAAGAAATTTAAATTTTTCGCTAATCAATAATGTAGAAATAAATAATTTTTTTTCAAATAAATATTAAAATGTTGCTTTAAATTATAAAAGGGAATTTAAATTTCCGTTAAAAAAAAAATAATAATTATTTCAGAGCTAGAAATGTCAAAATCATTCGAGTTTCAGTCTGAAATACCAGGCGCTCATAAACTAACAGCAAGTCGCTGCGCTAAAGTTACTCTTAACATGAAACTGTTAATTTTAACAGCCAGAGTAAATGTTTGCGAAATAATGAGCGAGAGAGAATATTATCAGCAAGCACTCAAATTTTTATAGCATACTTTCAGGCTGCAATTATTTTAGCACTTGCATTTGTAAATTTCTATTGATTTTCGCCCGTCAACTTGCTGCTAGTTTCTGTTCGCCTAGTATTTTAGTCTGAAAATACATTGATTGATGAAGATAACCTTGCTTCCTTGTTTACTATTTTTTTATTTGGCAGTTTTTTTCTTATTTATTTTTATTTTTATTAAATTCAAAAAATACATACAAAATACAAATTTATCATAAATAATAAAAAAAAAACAAATTAAATATATATTTATATTAAATTATATTAAATTAATATATTATAAAATGTAAACGCAACAAAAAACCTAACAGCATTCTGAAATCGATTAATATATTAATATATAATATATATATTAATAATATATTAATATTTTAATATATATTTGCTCAATTCAACCAATCAAATATTCGAAACCAATTCCATTCCCTCTTTTTCTTTACAGTCTTTTCACTGTCTTTCACATAAAAGTTTAACATTAAGGGTACATCAAACTTATTGCCAGCAGTATAACTCATTATAAAACCAATATTTTGAGTCTCTTTAATATTTTGAGATAATTTGAAAATCTTTGGCACAATATCAATAATAATTTCTGTGAAATTTTCTTCATTTCCTGGACCATTATGTACTTTAATATGAGAAGTTTTCAGATCATCATGTCCTATCATATAGTCAATGAGTGATGAAAACTTTGGCATATAGCCCCAAAAAAATGTTTCACCACTATGATGATTCGATCTGCTGCTGCCCATTCTACTGCCTAGCAAAGTATTTTTATGTGATTCCATTAAACTAATCGGTTGACGTAAATGTTTCATGTGTTCTTGCTGCTCATCAATATTATATTTATCATCCTTCAGCTTTTGTTCCTTTCCCAGTAGAGAAGATTTGACACCATTATGCTGAAATTGTGATTGTTCGGCATGTATAAAATGTAATTTATATTCACTAAGACAATCGGCCATTTCTAAGCTATCCCAGCGACAACATCTTAATTTAACATATGATTGCAGCAACCAATCGATCGGTTGATCTTTATAAAATATTTTAACATATGATAGTAAAGCTTTCAGTTCATTCGAATGCAACAGTTTGCCAATAAAACCAAGATTACAGAAACTAAGCACAATCCAATTACGTGAAGTCAAAGGAAATTTTGTATGCATCTCAGCCAAGCGTGTTATATAATCAAAGTAGCCAACACTGGGCATGACATCATCTTCCAGTTGCAAATAGTAATTGCCACGACTCTGTGCATATCTCATTAGATACATATAGTCAAGATTCTGTTTGATGCGCCAATGCAGACGTTCTGGTTCATCATGCAATGTCTGTTCAAGTAACTCAAAGTTAGGATAATAACTGAGTGGCGGTGAAATGATATCAATCAGTCCTTGCTGTAAATATTGACCAAAGGATACTTTCAGACTTTGAAATATCTTTTGTACATCAAAATAACTTGTTGCGCCAATATAGATGATAATCAGACACTTGTTACGCTGCACATTATTTAAATTTTTTATAAGATGAATTAATGTATTTTCTAGATAATTTTTAGCTGGTCGATATACAGTGGGAATACCCATAACAATTTCAACATTTGAACGTCCTTGACTTATTGTTACACCAGTTGGTAATGGTTCGGTTTCTAATATTTTTTGCCATTTATTTCCCTTTTCTTTGCTGCGTTTATTGAAACGCTTTAAATGATTTTGCTTAAATTTTATGCGCTTTAAACGCTTTACATTTGTTATTACAGAAGTAGTTCGTTTCACAATTCTTGGTTGTACTGTAACTTTACTCTTGTGATTTATAGGAGCTATAGGATATTTATCTGTATGTCTGATAAAGATCCAAAGCATATATAAAATACATGTTAATAATGTTAGGCAAAAGCAATATTTGTGACGAATTATTTTCATAATTTTATAAGATTTGTTTTTTTTTATAGCCGCAAGAAAATGGTAAAAACAACTTAGACTTTGCTTACTTTGATTTGAAATTGTAACGAAACAATTTATTCGACAATGCCAAATAGTCTTAAACTCAAAGCTCAAATGCATATCTCTCTCTCTCTCTCTCTATCATCGATATGTAATGAAAGTGTGGCACAGGCAGAGAATTCATGACTTTTGTGAAATTTGTTTTGTTCGCATTTTTGGCGTTTTCTTTTGTGATGTAAAAGCAAAGTGCAAAAGGACAGAGAAAATACATGGCATAGCAAAAGGACAAGAAATTGAAACAACAAACAACAACAAGACACAGAGCAATGACTTTTACACACATACTATACAAACATTCATAACATTTGCTATTCATAGGCAGAGAAAGAGAGAGAGAGAGAGAGAGAGAGCAACACAACAAGAAGAAGAAATGAAGCTGGCATAAAACGCACTGAGAATTGCAGAAGGCGGAGCTCAAAATTCCCTAAAGCAATGAATTTTTCGAATTCCGCTGCCATTTATGAGCACGCCCCAGAGACGGTGAAAAAGACAGAGCTAGCGATAGAGAAAGAGAAAGAATGAACGGCAATGCATAAATAAAGCGTTCAAATTACAATTTAATGTCATAGAGATTTGTGAGTTATACATATAGTGTAAGTGTGTGAGAGAGAGAGAGAGAGCGAGCAAATGCCATTAAAAAGTATCAACAAAACATTTGATTTAAAACTTAAATTAAATTCGATTAAACATATATCTACAACTCTGTATGTGTGTATGTGTGTGTGTATGTGTGTATTTATATGTGTGCACAGACTATGTGGCAGGCCCGAGGTTAATGTCACTGATTATCTGCATTATTTATAAAAATTCGCACGTGATGATAAAAATTTATGCACACACTTGTCCAGAGACACCTTACCGACTTTTGCTTTAACTTCAGTTTCGCCATCACCAATAGCAGCAGCAGTAACAGTAACAGTAACAGCAACAGCAACAGCAACAGCAACAGCAACAGCAACAGCAACAGCATCAACAATATCGTGTGCTTCGTGGGTCGCACATTAAATAAATAACCGAAAAACTTTTCAACTTTCATGAATATTAATAACAGCAGATTTTTAAATAGATATATACACACACATACACACACACACACACATACATGCAGATATACATTTACATACAAATATACAAAGTATCAACGTTGTGGCATCCAAGTGACAGAATCAACGCTGACAACGTTGCTCATACGCCGCATTGTCCGCACAAAATGTAAAATGTGCATTTAAATTGAATTCCTTAATGAATTCGTGGCAACGCCTGGCCATGGACCACAGACTGAACTGAAAACTCAGCTGAGCTGTGCTGTGCTGAGCTCAACTGAACTGAACTGGACCCACAACTTGACTGAAGGTGTTGCCCAATGCGACCGTCGCGTTTTTATCAGATTAAAAATTATATATATATTTGTAAAAAAAAAAAGAAAGTATACTCTTGCAGTCAGCAACTGTCATCACACGCTTGACGAGATCAGAGACAATTAACTAGAATTTTTATGATATATAAATATTTATTTTTATATAAATCTTTTTGTCTTTCTGATTTCTTTAACTTTAATTTAAAAGAAACTTAAAGAAATAAGAAAGAAAATTATAAGAAAATATTATAGAGTATAAAAACCTAGTGTATTATAAATTCGGCTATGTGCTTATAAAATTTGTAGCTTGTTCATTTTTATCACCCAATGCACGTTTTACAGGAGGTGGACAAACGTACGAGCGGTGTATAACTTTTTTGGCGCGTAGCGAAAAATTATGCAAAAATTCAAAAGCATAAAGTTTGCCGCTCTGCAGCAGTTGCAGTGGCAGCAGTAGCAGCAGTAGCAGCTCGACTCTTAATTAAAATGCATTAAGTTAAGGCACAGAGCAAGCAGCAGCAGCACAACATGTGACCTCAAGTGTTAACATAAAAGTTCAACAGCAAAAAAAAAGAAAAATACTAAAAAAAAAAATAAAATAAAATCTGATCTGTAAAATCTGAAATTTAGAATAGCTGCGGCTTGTAATGAACTGTCATTGTGGCTAGCAAAAAAATAAAAATAAAATAAAAATAAAGAAAATTGCATAACAAAATAATAAATACAAATATTTTTTATATATATTTTTTTTCAACATTTTCTCTGCATATGCACATTGATTAATGGCCGAGTGTAGACCAAAAAAAAAAAAATTAAATGTTACAGCACATGAAACAGCCGCAAAGCCATAACTAACTGATGTGAGCCTATGGCGCCTTTGATGCTTGCCCTTTGCCATATGATAATGGTCAAATTTTTGCACATATTTTTCTAGAATTTTTTATTTTTTTTTTGTCTCTTCTTTTTTCTTTGCACTGGCAACCGACAAACATAACACGTAACATGTGTTTTAGTTTATAACAACGGTATACAGAAAAAAAAAAAATAAATAAATATATGTGCATGATATGCAAAACATAAAAATGTTTGAAAAAAAAAAAAAATGTTATTAAATTTTTGTTTAGTTCGTCTAATGAGAAATTTCTATACGCTGCAAATTATAAACAAATGATTTATTACAAAAAAAAATTTTATAAATATTAAGAAGCAATAGAAAAAATTTAAAAAAATATTTTAAGACGTTAAAATAAAAAAAATTATATTATAAATTATTTATATATAAATTTAATAATTTTTTATGCTACTTTTGCGTTGTCATAGACAGCACTGAATATTTGTAGCGCATACAAAAAAGCAAAGCCCGCATATGGCTCACACATGTAATCTAACCCAAACAACACAGCAACAACAACAAAAACAACAACTACAACAGCAACAAGAAAAAGTAAAATAAAAAAAAATATATATATATATATTTACCAACTAAATTGACAAAAATCTACGGCGCGTGAAAAAATGTTATAAAAGCTTATGAGCCCTTGCTGGCAATTTGTGCTCATACTATCTAGTTTCAGCTTAGTTCTGCTGCTCATTTTTTTCACGGCTGACATAACAGTTTTCCATGTGTGTGTGTGTGTGTATGTGAATTGTTGGCAACCACAAAATAAGATAAATTTCACACCGAAAAATTAATAACTTTTTAAAAGGTCATAAAAAATGAGTCGTGCCAAAGGCGACATAAGCCGCTCTACACAAATCGCGCACATAATTTGCACATTTTTCATTTTTCATTTCAACTTCTTCTTCTTCTTCATCTTCAACTTTTTCTTCTCTTCTTTTATATTTTTACTATTATTACCAATTCTTTTGTTATTGTTGTCAGCTTAAATAAAAAAAAAAAATATATATATAAAAAAAAAAAAACTTATAATAAGAATGTGTGCTGTGGGTCATAAATTTTCTAGACAAAAAAAAAGCATTTGGCCAAAATTAAAGTGTAGTCGCGACGCCCAACGAAGCAAGTCCAACAAGTGACAAAAGAGTCTAAAAATTTGCAAAAATAAAATAATAGAACTATAGTACTAGATGGCACGATGGCACGTTGGAACGACGCTGCATGGGCATACGGAAGTGCTGAATCACCGGAAAACCATTAAAGGAAGTCACAACTATTGATTATGTCGGCGGCGTCAACGATGTTAGCGACTGCGACAGCGACTGCGACTGCGACAGAGACTGAAACAAACTAAAAATGGCTTTGTGTGTGCAAGCAGCGGAAAAATTATGATAGCAACCGGTCCGGTCCAGGCTACAGACCCAATACTAAGCGTACTAGAGTGGCAAGTGGCAGCTCACCCAATGCTTGGTCTCGGCCTCGGCCTCGGCACATATAAATTTGCATCGTTTGGCATTTTTCGAAGGCGGGCAAGCTTCAAATTGAATTTGATGGCTTTTTATTTGCAACTTTAATTGCAAGCGACAATTGTGTTCATGTTGCGCAATTGTTAACGGGGCCTATGAGCTATGAAAACAGCTAAGTAAACAACAAGCAAAAATCAAGAAAACTTTAGGAAAGCCTTTGCTTAATTTTTAGCTATATTTTGTCTACAAAAAATATAAATAAATTAAGTAAAATAATAAAAAAAATACCAGAAAATGCAAAAAAAAAATACAAGAAAAATACAAAAAAAAATCAAGAAAAATGCAAGAAAAATACTAAAAATTGCTAGAAAATTACTAGAAAAATGCTAGAAATATACTAGAAAAATACTAGAAAAATAATAGAAAAATATTAGAAAAATACTAGAAAAATACTAGAAAAATACTAGAAAAATACTAGAAAATTACTAGAAAAATACTAGAAAAATACTAGAAAAATACTAGAAAAATACTAGAAAATACTAGAAAAATACTAGAAAAATACTAGAAAAATACTAGAAAAATACTAGAAAAATACTAGAAAAATACTAGAAAAATACTAGAAAAATACAAGAAAAATACTAGAAAAATACAAGAAAAATACTAGAAAAATACAAGAAAAATACTAGAAAAATACTAAAAAAAAATATTAGAAAAATACTAGAAAAATATTAAAAAATAATAGAAAAATACACAAAAAAAATCAAGAAAAATACTAGACAATTGCTAGAAAAAAACTAGAAAAAAACTAGAAAAATACTAGAAAAATACAAGAAAAATACTAGAAAAATACTAAATAAATACTAAGAAAATACTAGAAAACTGATAATAAAATATTAAAAAATACTAGAAAAATATAAAAAAAATTTAAGAAAATTTTAAAAGAAAAAAATAAAATTACATAAAAAAAAATAAATAATAATATAAAATAAAAAAAATACTACAAAATATTAGAAAATACTAAAAAATTGTATAAAAATCATGGCAAGTGCATGCAAACTTCGTTTCTATCAAATTTTTTGCTTTACTCTTATAAATTTAACTGTTGTTTTGGCCATTGGTTTCGTCTATCATTTATTGAGAGAATGGAGGGAAATGCGGAAATGTCGCTCTCGACGGCATAGTCGAAAATCATGGCGAGATAAATTGCCAAAGATAGCAATGGGTTGAGTGTTAGTGTGGGGGACCGTTAGTGGCGTTTGTTCCGCTTTTTTGCCATGCGCTTCTTCTATTGTTCAAAATCAATTTAGTGTTGAATTGGTGCCAAGAATCTCATTTTCAAAAGCGGCAAGCAACGATGTCAGCGGCAGCGAGCGACATCAACTATAGCATACATAGGAAATGAAAATACCGGAAACGCCGACATTTTTCCAATGAAAGTCAACTAACCAAAGCCAAATAGAGAGAAATGTGGAGCCCACTGGATTTGCTATGGCAAAAGGCAAACGAGACAGATGAAAAAAAAAAATATAAAAAAAAAAATGTGCTAATAACTTTCAAATAAATGTTAAAGCCAAAAAGAAAAACGAAAAATCGCATAAAAAAAAAATGTCATTGCACTGAGACTAGTCTCGCTGACTATAGCTTAAACCAGCTCACAGACAGACAGCTCTATTCTACGCTAAACTCTCTCTCTTATATACATGTGTGTGTGTGAATGTGTACAACACTATTTCAACACATAACTCAAGCTCCTAATCCTGCCTAGCCAAGGCCGTAAATTCAAACAGAGTCGCGTTTTCAGTGGCTTAACTCAAATGGCGTCGGCGTTGGCATCGTCGTCGTCGTCGCTGTCGCCGTTTGGTAAAGTCTGAAGCCAATTTTAAAGTTGTCACCAGTAAATTTACTCAGCTCACAGCTAAAACAGATAGGCGTTAAATGCTCACTTAATTGTTAGCTATGCTCGCTATATGTTTCAGCTCTCTCTCTCTCTCTCTCCCACAATTGTGCCAATTAATTTAATTTATTTGTGCTTTTTTTTTACTTAAATTCTTAAATTCATTAGTTGAAAAACAATAAAAAAAAATTCTTTAAAAAAAATAAATTTGCAATAAAATTGAAAACTTTTTCTTCTCAAAATTGTTCAATTTTTTGCACTAAATATTTTTTTATTTTTTTGATAAATTATATAAATAGTTTTAGATTGTCAAGTCATCACTTTGCTAAGCTGTAACTTTTTCTCTCAAAAAACTAGAGGGAGCGATGTTTATCACCAAAACACTTTCATTAAAAATTGTTCGTCCACAAGTTTTAGTTGTGCTTCGTGCACAGAATTTACTTGTACCAAGCCTGCGGCATATTGTGAGTCGCAATGTCTATATCTCTCTCTTTCTTTGTTTCTGTCTCTTTCTTAGAGTCTCTTGTTTTTGCACTCTGTGGCATTATATTAACTTTGATTCTAGTTTGCTTTCAACTTTTGCTTCTACAAAATGCCTTTCAGCGTTTTTTCTGTATCTTTCAATAACATTAAATTTTAGTATGTGGCTTTGCAGCAAACAAACTCAACAACATTTTACAAATGACTCAATCAAAAATATACACAAACAACACACAGAGAGTGATAGAGAGAGAGAGAGAGACAGAGAGATAGAGACACATTTATTCCCATTGGCCAACACTTTGCAGTCACTTGCTGCATAACTAATTAAACAATGCGTTGCATATGAAAGTTATCTATGTATTTATAATTATATCAGTATGCTTCACTCGCTCAATAAAATTTGCAAATTAATTTTCAAACTGTGTGTAAAATTGAGCATGAAAATGCAATTAACATTATTGGCCAGTGGATTACGATTACACAAAACTCTCAATGACTCTCAAACTCTTTCTCTCTCTCTCTCTCTCTTTTTATATCTCTATCTCTATTTTCATATATAGATAGATATATATCTACATATATCTATATGTATGTAGAAGTTATACTGTATAGCAAACATCAATGTGTATTATGCACAAAATTTGCAATTAATTTTAATGTATTTTCAGTGTGTAGTACAGTGACTGTGAAAAGTTTGCGATCCACAAATATTGACCATAAAGTGGCCTTTGTCTTTCACTTGAAAACGTCTCGAGTAAATGATTTGTGCATATTAACAACTTGGTTAGCCGCAAAGCAAACAAAATGGCTTTTAATCTAACCACGATATAATGAGCAAAATGTCTGAGATGTGCCCGACAAAAGCTTTGCTTTGCGTCTGTGTCTGCTTTAACAACAACAACAACAAGAACAACAACAGCAACAACACAAACAACAACAACAACAATGCCATTGACTGTTTAACTACTTTGGCGTATGAGGCAAATGTAATCAAGTCAAAGGAAATATCAGCATAGCAAACATTGAATGCACTTATCACAAATATTTTCTTTTAATTTTATTTAATTTAATTAAATTTTATTTTATAAAAATTTTTTTTTTTAAATATTCTAAAAATTGATGTGCATATATTATAAATTTTTAATAAATAAAATTTTATATTTTATTTTCTCTAATTTATTTTCATTATTTAATTTATAGCAGAGCTGAAAATATTTGCATTTATGAATGTATTAAATTTATTATTAGTTTAAACTAATTATTGAATATTTATTTAAAAATTATTTTGAATTTATTATAAATAATATTTATTATTATTTTTATATTTATTTTAATATATATAAATATTTTTTTATAATTATTATTCATATTTTAATTTACTTATTTTTTATTTTTATTAATTTAATTTTCTTTATTTAATTTATAGCAGAGCTGAAAATATTTGCATATATGATTGTGTTAAATTTATTAGTTTAAATTAATTATTGAATATTTATTTATAAATTATTTTGAATATATTATTAATAATATTTCATGTTATATATTTTATATATTTATATTTTTTTATATTTTATATTATATTTATATTAATATTTACAAATATTTTTTTATAATTATTATTCATATTTTAATTTACTTATTTTTTATTTTTATTAATTTAATTTGATTTTTTTTTTTTTAGCTAACAAACTAAATAAGCAAATCAAAATAGTCTTTCATTCATTTCGTAAGTGTATTCACATTTTGGGCACAAAGGCAAAATAACTTGCCAAAAACAAAATACAGTGGAAATTTAACTAAAATTCCATGGTCAGTCCGCAATCATTAATTCATAAAGCTGTAATTTGCTTTTTGGCCAAGGCAAAGCCAAGCCAAGCCAAGGCAGACAACCTTTCGGTCATTTGCGCTGCAAATTATAAGCAGACAAATAGTTCACACACACATACACATACACATACACAGATACAGATAAACATAAATACAAAGGCATACCGATGTACACAGTGTATAGATGTATAGTAAACAGAATTCTACACCTACAACAAAGTCACCGTCGTTGCATAGCACACAAAGAGCTAGAAAACTTATTTGCGGTTGCCCAGTTTGGCCGAGAAGGTTTTGCAAATGTAAAATTTTGTTGACATGCCTTGAGCCATGATATGCAGCCAGACGACTAAAACAGATGTACAGATACACACACAGAGACACAGATACAGATACAAATGCATTGAATTTAGAGTTATATAGCAGAAGTTATGAGCAGCAGTTATAAGCAATGGGAAGATACTCTTCATGTCTATGGCAGGGCGTGTAAATGATTTTGACATATTGTAATGACAAAACAAAGGCTTCTTCACTATGCGCTATGCTTGCTCCACTCTATGCTCTGCTAACTGTAAATTGCTCTCTGTCTTTGCACAAGCTATGGTTTTTGAGCTGACCAGCTTTAGATCTGCCAGTGTCAATTGTTGTGTCACCAGTTTTGCTATTTGACGGAAATTAGAAATCAAAATGTCAAGTGCTCAGCAATGTCAGTCAATTCAATTGGAAACGTAGTTCACAGTCTATGAATTTAATAATTCATCTACCATAATATTATTTTATTTTATATTATTTTCACATTTTTTTTTTTTTTTTGTTTTTTTCTTAGTTTCTTTGCTTTGAAACTGTCGATCAACTTGATAAACTAGTTTTCTATGCAAATTGCCAGTTCATTTCGTTGCCTTACACCCCCACCCAAAAAAAAGAAAGAAAAACATTTCCCTAATATACTTTGTAAACTTTATAAAGCAATTTTTTTTTTTATTTCACTGAGTCATTGCTCAACCCTCACTCAAAAGCGAATATACTCATACACTCATTGCTTGTGAGTCAGCGAAAATGTTTAGCATTCTGTATATTGTCAAGAGCTTTTGCAACGACTAAAACAGCATTGAAGGGCATCACAGTTGTATGTAACAAGTTGAAATTGAGTTGAATGAAGAAACAGAACTGGCAGCTACTCTATGTGCATTTGACTTATTTTTGGGAATAAAAAAAAATTTAATTTAATAATGAAAATATTAAAAAAAAAATTAATCAATTAAAAAAAATTTAAAAAACTAAAATATTAAACATTTTTAAATTTCAAAATTTTAAGTTTTAAAAAAAAATTATTTTTAATTAAAATATTTAATATTAATATTAAATAATCTAAAAAAAATTTAAATTTAAATTTTGAAAAAAAAAATTAAGTTTAAAAATGTTAATTTTAAATGCAATTAAAAAATAATACGAATAAATATTTAAGAAATATTTAAATAATCTAAAACATTTTTTAAAGCTCAAAAAAATTTTAAATTTAAAAAAATAAGTTATAAAAATTAATTTTAAATTAAAATAAAAATTAATAACCAAAAAAAAAATTATTTAAAAAATATTAAAATAATTTAAAATTAAAGTAAATAAAATGAAGTTAATAAAAAAAATATTTTTAAAATTATTTTAAATATTTCTTACTATTTGAGCTTTGAGCTGTAAGATATATTTAAAATTAAAATTTTTAAATTTACAAAAAAAAAAAATAGATTATAAAAATTAAATTTAAATGAAAATAATCTTAAAAATTTCAAATTATTTATATTATGCATACCCCATAGCAATATCTAGAGAGTATTCTCATTCACCGTTGTTGTTGTTGCTGCTGTTTATACTCGGTGCCCTTTGGGAACCAAGAGTATATTGGGTTAGTGGCAAGAGCAAATGTATGTAACACCCATAAGGAGGCGTGGCCGACCCCATAAAGTATATATATTCTGACTCAGGATCAACAGTCGAGTCGATTGGAGCATGTCCGTCTGTCCGCTGTCCGTCGTCCGTCTGTCCGTCTGTCCGTCTGTACGTCCGTATGAACACACAGATCTCGGAGACTATAAGAGATAGAGACTTCATTTTTTTTGCAAAAATATTAAAATAATTTAAAATTAAAATAAATAAAATGAAGTTAATAAAAAAATATTTTTAAAATTATTTTAAATATTTCTTACAGCTTAAATAATTTGAAAATCTAAAAAAAAAAAGTAGATTATAAAAAATAAAATTTAAATGAAAATAATCTTAAACATTTAAAATTATTTATATTATGCATACCCCATAGCAATATCTAAAGAGTATACTCATTCCCCGTTGTTGTTGTTGCTACTGCTGCTGTTTTTGTATTGCAATAGCAAAATGTTAGCTACAAGTTGTCTTTATTCAAATTCACACTCTTCTCAGCAGATTTCTAGCAGTAACCAGTAATTATAATTAACATGCTAAACATTTGACTCTCAATCACAATGCAAATGTAAAACAACAACGTGAAGGAAAGGGAGAAAAAATGCAGCCCGACGGCGTATACATGGCGTATACATAACGCAGAGTAAAAAGCAAAACCAAAGTACTATTGAAATCTCACTCAGCTACAAAAATATTTCATATTTATAAAGACTACAGCAGCAGCAGAAGCAGCAGCAGCAGTAAAAGAGAAAGAGTGATAGAGAGAATATAGTAGTATGAGAAAGAGAAATAAAACAGCATAGAGCTATGGGCGCTAAACAACAACAACAATTACAAGGAAGCCAAAGTAGGGTTGCTTTGCCATGTTGTGTAGAGCGGGAACGGACGTATGGCTGCGGGGCAGCAAGAGGTTGGCGAAACTCTTACCTCTTACTAAATATGAAACTCGACTATGCGGAATGTTAACAATAACAATGCAAGAGAGCAACAGCAACAACAACACAAGCAACAGCAACAACAACAACAGCAACAATTGTAATGATGAAATAAAAGTCAAGTTAATACAATGGGCTAAAAACCGAACATGAAAACTGGCGCGCGCGGTGAATAACGGATATACGACGACTACCCCTATTGTCAGAGTATGGTGTTGTTCTTGTTGTTGTTCCTGTTCATGTTGCTGTTGTTGTTGTTGTTGCTGTTGTTGTTGCTACTCGTTAGCGTTACATGAAAGTGCAACTTTTGTTCAACAGCAACAGCAACAGCAACACGACGTCACTGGCAGCAGCAGCAGCAGCAGCAGCTATAACAACAACAACAACAACAACAATAACAACAACAATTGTAATACACATAGTTATAATAAAAATCAGCTTGTTTCACTTTCCAACGTTGGACGAGAAAGCAAAAGCAAAAGCAAAGCAAAGCAAAGTTCATGAAACCTTACCCCTTTTTAACCCCTTCACACCTAATTCTTACTCCTTTTTCGGGGGCCCCTATACGAAATGTTTTGTTTGTTTGTTTGCTTTTGTTTCTCTACCTCTCTCTCTCTCTCTCTTTCATTGTGTAACTCACACTCAGACTCTATGCTTTTTTTTTTGGTAGCTGCTTTCGACTCGCCTTGCATGCAGGTTCAAAGTTGTTGGCCCAGTACTAAAATGTTCCCTCTCAATGATACCATGTCCCATGTGCACCATGTCGACCCCCTTTGAAAACGCTTTTTTTGCTAACTGCTCAACTCAACTCTCTTTCTCTTTCTCTCACACTATCTCTATCTTGCTCTCTCACTCACACTTGGTATATTCGTGTTGCTAGCAGCAAGAGCAGCGCCGCAGGTGCAAAGTGTAAATGAAGACTGATTGCAGTGCACATGATTTTGTCCGACACACAAGCCCAAACACACACAGCAACACACACAAACATGTAGCATGTGCTTGAGGTAGAGGCATAAAAAAACATTGCAAGGGCTGCTGTTGCTACTGCTACTGTTGCTGCTGCTATTGCTGCCCCTTTCTCCAGCTGCTGCTCCTGCTGCTACTGCTGCTGGTTGTGTCGAGCAAAACTCGTTCTTGTTTGCAAAGGGGGTAATTGTGGTTAAGTGCTGGTTTATTGGTTTGGCAAAAGGGCTTAAAAGATATATGCATTTTAACGGCTAACGGCAGCAAGCAGCAAGCAGTAAGCGGTAAGCGGTAAGCGGCAAACTCAACTAACTGAAGGTTAAGGCCAGACTATTTGCCAGTTGTAATATTTGGCAACAATTGTTAAGGCTTACTATTTCATTTTTTTTTCTCTCTCTCTCTTACTCTCTCTCTTTCACACTCTCCTACTCTATTTATAGCTTGAGCTGTCATTTAGCTTGTTGAACATGCATAGACTTGTAATGATAGGGTTAGGGTGACCATGATATAAGGTTTAAGCTTGTACAACTAAAATTACATGAATGTTATACATACATGTAACGTTGCTTGTCACTGCCTTACATGTAAGCTTGCATTGATAGCTACAGTGCACAGCGAAAGCAGCAGCCTATATGCAAAATTAGGCAACACTTTTGATTATTTTATTTACGTAATAAAAAAAATTAAAAATATAAAAATTATTTTGTTTTGCTAGAAATTAATGCTTACTCAGCTATAAAATAGCAATAAAAAAAAATACATGACAAAAAATATTTTAAAATATTTTTTACGAAATTAATTTCTTACAATTCTAAAAAAAAAAATAAAAAAATAAATAAATAAAAAATAAAAATGTTTGCATATGCAGCCTTGCGGCAAACAAATCAGCAGCATAACATAGCACAGCACAGCACATCAGCTCGCATATACATTAAAAAATCGTTTTAATTGAAACACAAGCCCCTTGGCAATCAGTGTGCACGCAACTGCCGCACTAACTCGCAATGTGCCACAAGGCACACAGCAACAAACTCTCAACTATACAGACACACACACAGACTACACTGCCTGCCATCACTAGCTAGACAAAGCGGTAGATTGAGAGAGAGAGAGAGAGAGAGAACGAATGAGTTAGAGGCACAGATAGCGCTTGTCAAGTGGAGAAAAGAGAGTGAGACGTACGGGTAGCCTGTCGCTCACTTAAGTTAATACGCAAACCAAATGTCACTCAACATTATCAACGGCAAACGTAATCAGTTAAAACTTTTTTTTTTGCTGCTCTAGGCAGAGCCAAAACCAGCCAGCCAGCCAACCAACCAACCAACCAACCAACCAACCAACCAACCAGCAGACAGACCAACCATTCGAGCAACCGACTAACAGACAGACAGACAGTCTTTGGCCCGTCGTTCTTGTTATTGTTGTTGTCGTTTTTGAGCGAAAAGTTGCCAACATGTTTGTATTCTATTTCAATTTTTTATGCGCTCTGCGAACGAGCATCAAACTGAAGTGCAAAACCAACAATAACAACAACAACAACAACAGCAGCAGCAGCAAACAAATCAAGGATCAACAAGTCGCAAGCAAACATACTCTTGGCAGGCAGCATATGTAAATTTTATTTGAAATTATTTTTAATTTATGCATTTATACAAATTTTTATAGAAAATAATTTAAGCAAAATTATTATTTTTTTTTTTCTGTAATATTTAAATTTAAAATTTTATTTATAATATTTATTTATTATTTAATATAATATTTATTTATTATTTATTTATTTAATAAATTATTCTATAAATAATAGAAAAAGCAAACTATTGTATAGAGCAACACTATGCGCGTCATATGCTTTTTTAGCTATGCAAAAGCTTCTGTTTTTCCGTTAACTGTTCCCCAACATGCTCTAAAAGCATGCAATGTTTAGGCCTACAAGTACCTAACAAAACTCTTTTTATATGACAGCTAAGCGAGCTTGGGGGAACGTGTAGAAACTTGCTTTTCTATTTTTTTCGAGAGAGAAAATGAGAAAAAAAACTGAAACTGAAAATGTCTAAATTTTTGCGCTAGTCGAGAGTATAGCATAGGCCAGCCCGGGCATAGGTTTTGTGTTGGCGGTTTTACATATTTCAACAGTTCAGCTCACTTTTAGCTGGCGGCCAACGCACAAAAGTAGGCAACAAAAAAAAAACAAAGTAAAACGTACCGTGGGCCACTTGACAGCCGTTTAAATGCATTAAAAAATTACGTAGCAAAACTCGCCGAAAAATAAAAACAACAAAGTCAACAGCAACGACAACAACAACAACAACAACAGCGAAGAGAGGAAGAAGCAGAAGAATGAGAACGAAACACGATGAGGACGACATGTCAGTCAGCGAAAATTTCACATGCGAAATTTGTGCACTGGCCACGCCCGCAAACAAGGCGAGCAAAATCAAATCAACAGAATGGCGTGCCGCAATGGAAGGCCGTGACAATGGCAACGGCCGGATGCGAACTCCGTCCGCTTGTCGCCAGCGACAACAAAAGGGTTTGCCCCAAAAACCAAATATACTTGCTGCTGGAGATGTGGTGGCAAAGATGTTCATGTTGTTGTAGAAGGAGTTGGAGATGGTAAAGTCAAGCTGGCTGGCAAGCTGACTGCCTGTAGACGGTTTGAGTTGAGTCTGTGTGTGTGAAGCAGGCCGACTAGTTAACGCAAATTGAAATCGTTGTAGCCGGGGACAGCAAAAGACGTTTTGGCAGCTTGTTCGTGCATAAATCAAAGTGTAAGGCACATTCTGTGAGTGAACGTAGCAACCGAGCAGCTAGGCAGCCAGGCAGCCAGGCAGCCGACAACTAGCAACTGAGCTGTGCGGCAACTGAGCAATGGCCAGCTGAGAGCTGTAAAGTCATTTGGCATTTACAATGGCAATTAAAAAGGCTTAGGCCGAGGTCTTAGCATTTAAGTACGAGCACTGCATGTTTAAGCAACTGTCTGAGGTCACTCTTAAGTCCATTTCTACATGGCTTCATTTTGCAATATTATACTATGCAATTTCTTGACATTCACATTGCATGTAAAACTACAAAAAGAAAAATCTAAAATAAATTTTTACTTTAATTTTAATATTTCTAGGCAGTCATTTTTTACAATTTAAAAATTTTACATATTTTAAGAAATTATTTTAATTTAATTTGTTATTTAATATTTTTCTCAATTTATTTGCGCATAAACAAATTTTTAAATTATTTAAAATCATTTAAATTGTAATTTTAATTTCAATATTTCTAAGCAGTAATTTTTAACAATTTAAAAATTTTATTTTTTTTAAAAAAATTATTTTAATTTAATTTGATATTTAATATTTTTCTCAATTTATTTGCACATTAACAAATTTATAATTATTAAAATATTATTAAAATAAAAATAATAATATAAAAATTATATTAAAATATGACTATTAAAATCAATAGGCTGCTCAATATTATTTAAATAAAAATTATTAAAATAATTAATTAAAATTGAAAAATTAAAATAAATTAATTTAAAGTAATTTCAGTTCAATTTTTAAGTATTTTTCTCATTTCTTTTACTCTCTTATATTTTTTAATTGTTTAAAATAATTTATAATATTTTTCAATTTTATATATATTTTTTTTTAATAAATATTTACAATTATTTTATTAAGCTTATTATATTTTATTATATTAAATTTACTTTTTGTTTTACATATTGAAAATTAGTTTTTTATTAAAAATTCAAAATTTAATTTAAAAATTTATTTTAATCTTTTGCTCAACTCTTTGGCACACTAAAATTTTATTTTCTTAATTTAATCTGTAGTTGCTTGCCTTGTCGTATCTTGTCTTGTCACGTCTTTTTTATCTATTTAACTAGTGCACATTTGAGTTTTTCGTCTATTTCATTTCATTATCAAGCTGCACACACACACACAAAGAGAGAAAGAGGGAAAAACTTGCGTATCTCGATGTCATTTAAAGTGCGGGTATATTCGAGTACTTTGTAACGCAACTCGCTGCATAACTTTCAAATGTCGCCAGTCTCAGTCACAGTTACAGTCTCAGTCTCAGTTTCAGTCTATCGCTTTTCTCTGCTCTGCACTATTCGTTGCTTTTCGTGCCAGTGCTGTCACACACGTCGTATGAGTTATAAGCCTTTGGCCGCCATCGCACATATGCAGCATGCATGCAGCTGCCTGTTTTGTAGCTAACTTTTGCAGCCTTATCTGGCACAGACTGCACTCCAGGCATGAAGCTCTAGCATGATTTAAGCGCAAACTTGTGCTGCATGACTTTGTCTTGCTGTTGCTGTTGCTGTTGCTGCTGCTGCAACAATTGCTGCTGCTACTTTTCTTCTTTTTTCAGTTTTTGGCTGTGCAACTGCTGGCACGACTGATGCAACTTCTACTTACCGCCAGGAACTTGCACAATTAACTATATTTTAATTGCCCCTCTGTGTGTCTGTGTCTCTCTCTCTCTGTGTGTGTGTGTGTGTGTATCTGCGCTGCTGTGGTAATTTATTTACAATTTTTACGCTCATTTTGCTGACTGACAGTGTAAAGCGAAATAAGTACAAAACCACCGCATACATGCAACATCAGCAGCAGCAGCAGCAGCAGCGGCAGCATGATGGACTTCAACCTGATCTAGCCAACAACAACAACAACAACAACAATAGCAACGTCTGACGCATTACGCATGCACTTTGCTCAACACTTCTGTTAATTTTATGCTGCGCGTTTTTCTCTTGCCTCTGACTGCAACTGCATGTGTCGCGCTACTGTATGTCTGTCTCTGTCTCTGTGTATGTTTGCATTTGCTTAAATATTCATTGCAAAATTCCAATTGCATTTGCGCTTAAATTGGCTATGCCAACAACAACAACAACAACAACAAGCAGCAAACAACAAGCAGCAAACAACAAACAGCAACAGCAGCTGCACGACTTTGTTTTGCTTCTTTTTTTTTTTTTTATTTCTTTCGCATATTTCAGCCAAGTATTGTATTGGTCAGACTTCATTTTGGTCAAAATGCTTTTACGCGCTGTTTGAATTTGTTTAAACGTTTCAAAAATTTATCAGTCAGTGAAAAATCTTTAAATTTAATGCGAAATCAGCAATTAAATTAAATTAAAGCAAAATAAATTGCAAAAAAAAAAATTTTCTTAAAATCAAAAAAAAAATGCTAAGCATAAATATTTAGATAAATCGCTTAAAATAAATTTTATATTTATATATAGAAAATAAAACTTAAATAATTTCTACAGCTAATCAGAAAACTCGTAAATATTCAAATCTGATCAACGGCTTAAAATTGTTCAAGCATGACAATAAATTAAATTTTTCTCAAAACATTTCATTTTCAATATAAATATGCACAAATAATTTAGCCATAAATAAATGTTTAGCCAAAATAAGCAGCAACTAATTTTAAATTTGCAACCCAAAAAAAATGTGCAACCTCAAATGTGAAATGTAAAATGCAAAATGCAATTGAAAATGCATAAATTAAATTTTCTATCAATATAGTAAATGGGCAAAAATTAGAATATAAACAGCGTATAACAGAGATAATATACACTTATGTTATGTCATGTAGATAAATTAATTTAAGCTAAAGCTTTGGCGACAGCCCAGCAAAAGCAATTAATGTACCACACACACATATATGCACACATCGATATATATATAAATATGAACAGACACACGTAAAAGCGAAAACCATAACCGAAATGCAAATACAAAGCCAAACACTAAAATGACATCAATTTGCGCTCATATTTCATAAGCGGCAATGTAAATGCTATTAAAAGCATTACGATGAACCCAGCGACAACCGACAACCGACAACCGACAACCTACAAACCAAGTCTATAGAAGCTCTGTCTATGCCATCGTAAATTATAGCCAAGGCAATCGAAAGCGTCATCTGACTGTACATTGTATGTCTCTCACTCTCTCTCTCGCTTGCACTGTATGTAAGAGGCAAGAAAAAAGATTTATGTCTTTCAATGCACTCCGAGTGCTTCAGCAGCAGCAGCAGCAGCAGCAATACCAGCATCAATAAATGTAGTTCCACGCTGCGTATGTGCAATATTTTAATTATGCAAGCAATTGAAAAATTGACGCAGAGAGACTGAGAGACTGAGACTCAATGTAGCAAATGTAGTGTCCTTAAGCCAAGGCAATGTCCTTAATATGTTATCCAAGCAGTTGGGTAAGTAAGTAGGCGAAATTGAGTTCAAAGCGTAAATGACTTTTGCACTGCACTGTATATTGCATATTCATTTCTCTATAGCATACTTTTCAGCGCCACCCAATTCACAGCGCACGTTAACTTATTGAGCTGCAGCTCTCACTATATATGCGTGTATAAGTGTGAGTGTGCGTGTGCGTATCCATGTGCCTTTGGTTTGTTTGTGTTGTGCTACTGTCTCTGTTCTTAATGAGCTCGATTTTATCAGTGTGCTGATGTAAGTGCATGTTGCCACTGCCATTGCATGCATTTTTAATCCATTAAAGCTTTTGATATTTTGACGCGTCACGACTGAGAGCACAGCACGCATTAGAGTGGCCCCAAAAAAATAATGTGAGAATATAAATTAAAATAAATTAAATAATAATATTAAAAAAAAAAAAAAAATATTTTAAATTTTATTAAAAATTAAGAAAATAAATTTATGAAAATAATAAAAATGTTATTGAATTTTTATGTATGCAAAGTTAAATAATCTTTAATGAATTTGCTAAGAATTATATTTTAATCACTTTTATAGTTTAATTAAATTTTATTATAAGGTTAATATTTCTTATATTATTTTTTTAATATTATTTATTCAAAATTATTTTATTTATTATTTTTATATATTTTATATAATTCTAATTTAATTATTATTTTATATATATATAAAAGATTTTATCTAACTTCTTAAAATAAATATAAAAAATTATTTGAAATTATTTTTCTAATTTTCTTTTATTACACATTTATTTATTTTATTTTACTTATTTTAATTTAAATAAAAATTATATTTATTATTGTATAAATATTTTATAAGCAGCGTTAAAAAATTTATTTCTTTTATTATATTTTTATAATATATATAATATTATATATTAATTTATATTATTTTATTTTTAATTATTAAAATTGAAAATATAATTTATAATTATTTCATTAATATATTTTATATACAATTTCAATTATTATTTGTATTATTATTTATAGCTTTTAATTTTCATATTTCATGTTAACGCGTTACAGCTTGATATAATTTATAAATGTTTTCAATTTTGAGAACAGCCCAATAATAAATAGATAGACAACAGTTGCCAATGACTGGCAGCGAGTGCAGTGAAGTAAATGCAGTCAACGATGAAGACGACAGTCGACTTGATGACATACAAGGCTTTTGGCAGGACTCTGAACAGAAGCACTTCCCTTGTAATGCATTGATTCGAATTGAGTTGAGTTGAGTTTCTGCCAACATCAGCAACAACACAAGTAACTGTAACACAAGCAACTGCTGTTGCCAGCAGTAAAGTGAATGTCCGTCTGTAGCAAGTATACAGTGAAAGACAAGTAAACACATACGCACACACATGCATACATATATAGAAAGATAGCATCGTGTATATTGATTAAATGAAGATGACAACAATGATTGACATCGTTGACTTAAGTCATTACATATTGTATGCAAGCTGTTGTTGCAACAGCAGCTGCACATAATGCAAGACATTTGCATACATATGTATTTATTTGTATGCTTGCTTGTCTCTCACTCTCTCTCTCTCTCTCTCCTCACTCTCTGTGTGTGTTGCCTGTGCAAACAATGGCAGGCGCTTAATTTGTTTGAATGCTGCAACAGCAACAGCAGCAGCAAATCCTCAGCTTCGCTTTTGCTGGCAAATTAATTATTTTTAAATTAAATAAAAAACACATATCCCAGCAGTTATACAACACACAGATACATACACACATATATACATATATATATGTATATATTATATATATATATTCACACACGCACACACACATACACACACAATTTATCACACAATAAATTACAACAAATAATTGCCAATTCAGCAGCAAATAATTTATGTGACACACACAATTTGTTGTTGTTGTTGCTGCTGCTGCTGCTGCTGTTGTTATTGTTATGCTTGCTACTGCTGCTGCTGCTGCTGCTGCTGCTACTGTCTATCTGCTGTTATTATTGTTGTTTTTGTTATTTGTACCCTCAGCTTATTTGATTTCATTGCTTGTTTGTCGCTCGAGTTGTTTTCCTACGCTCGCTCGCTCGCCCATCCGCTCATTCTGCCGCTCATGTTGCTGTTGTTATTGTTGTTGTTGTTGGAATTGAAGTTGGACGGTTACGCTTTTGGGGCCGGTTCGGCAATAGCCATAAAGATTATGATCTTGATATGGTCGCCGAGCTGTGGCTACAAATATTGGCACAGCGCACACAAATTGCTCTTACACACACACATACATAGCTACTACATACATATGCACAAAGTGAAAAAAAAATAGGCAAAAAAAAAAGAAAGAAGAGAGAAAAAAAAATATACAGAAATCGCATAAATTCAGGCACAGCTCGCATAAAATTCGCCAACAGGCATCAACATTTTTCTATAAATATTTTCGTTTTTAAGAATGATGAAAGAGAACCAAGTGCCGTATGCGTTGTAAGTGAGATACTATAGCTGTAGCTGTGGCTGTGGCAGGGGGAATGCCTAGGAAAGTGCCACTTAAACATTAAGTGAAATATTTTTGTGTGTCAGTGTGTGTGTGTGTGTGTTGGGCGCATCACAAATTGCTTTAAATGCAATCACAAGAATTATGAGAATTATGTCTTTGCAAATGCCAAGAAAAAAAAAAACAAATTTAAAATTATTTAAAAAAAATATAAATTCAGCAAGAGAAACTGCTGCCAGTTGTTTGAGTTATTATTATTTATATTAAAAAAAAATATTAAAAAAAAATAAAAAATAAAAATAAAATAAAATTCATTTTAAGCCTCGTGTAGCGAAACTTATTGCGTGCCATAAATTTTTATTTTTTTATTTTTTTTTTGTGAGAGTTCAATGCTTGCAACTGTAGAAAAAAGCTTTAAGCACACTTCAAAAGTGCCCACAAAATGTCAAATGACAATGGAAGGTCAACGCTTGACACACACACACAAACAAACAAACAAAAACTAACAGAAAGCAAAGTAACTAAAAATAAATAAAAAAAAAAAAATTCAAAGCAATGAAAAAGCGCAGCAGAAAGCCAGCAGACCAAATGCTTGCTATACATATTATAATAAAAGGCAACAACAAAGAAAAGAATGACAGACTACTAATAGAGGCCAAGGCAAGATTCGAGCACGTTGTCGGTCAGTTGCCGCTTGAGGCAAAGTTGTCTGGGTTAGTGACCAAAAAGATACAAAGTGCCGACGGTGGTAGTGGTGGTAAAAATTTGGTAGAGTCAATGAAAGCTTGTCAAGAAAGAAAAATAAAAAAAAAAAGGTTTGCAGCACACAAAAAAGAAAAAGAGAAAAGCAGAGAGAAAGAGAGAGAATGAGATATATAGTATATTTGAGTGCCTTGAGGCAGATTTGAGGCATTAGCTTAATATTATCAGAAGAAACGAGACTAAAGCGATACTCAAATTAGATACGAGCACCGAGCACCGAGCACCTATAAAAGGTAAAGTTGAAAGCTGATTAAACGGCAACTGCGACTAAATTATATTAAAATTCATGGCACGTGTGAACAAAAGATACACGAGATACAAGTGTCTATGCCTATCTCCCTCTTTATCTTTATCTCCATCACTGTCACTGTCTCTGCATCTTTTTGTCTCAGTTTACTTTAGCGTTTTGTCTACAACAATACAAAAAAAAAGAAGAAATATACGTTGTGCTCATAGACGTGTTATCTAAGCACAGTTTCAGCTTATTAAACACATTCTATTGATTTTTCTTCTCTTTTTTTTTTTATTTTTTGCATCGCCCACGTACAGAGATGCTTTTGTATCTATAAGATGCTTTGGCAATTTAAGCGATAAACACGAATGCGATGTTAGTTGTTGCGCTGCTGCTGCTGCTATTGCTGCTAGTGATGCATATATATACATAGACAAAAGCTATTTTGCAATACTGACACAACATGGCGTATGAGCAACGTATCGTTACTTTTCTTCTTTTTTTTTTTGTTTATCACCCAACGCTACGGTAAGCTAAGATGCGTTGCCTGCCTGGCAAAACTTGTTTATGTTGTGACGTGAGCCAATATATATTCTCACTGCCGAAGCCAATCAAAATGCCTCATAAATCTTACAATAATCTTACAGCAGCATAAAAATGAAAACACGAGCAGCAGAGAAAATCTCTTTAAAATAAAAAACAAATAAAAAATAAATGCAATTCGAATTCAATAAGCGACAAGAGATTTACATAAATGCATTATCAGCGCATCAATTTTTATACTGCAAGGCAAATTCACGTATCTATAAAATGGAAACAATTTTTTTTTATATTTATATAAATTTCTTTTTTATTTTTTTATATTTATATAAATTGTTTTTTTATATTTATATAAATTTTTTTTTTATTTTTTGTATATTTATATAAATTGTTTTTTTATTTTTTTATATTTATATAAATTTTTTTTTATTTTTTTATATTTATATAAATTTTTTTTTATTTTTTTATATTTATATAAATTTTTTTTTTATTTTTTTATATTTATATAAATTTTTTTTGTTATTTATTTTATTTATTTATATAAATTTTTTTTTATTATTTTTTTTTGTGATTTATAAACATTTGAAAAGTTGCATTTATCGTTTAGCTCAGTTTCTCAAACAAGCAACATGCAACGTATAGCAAAATTCGTAAGCATAATAAGCTGAATATTATATATATATATATATATATATATATGTATATAGAATATTCATAAATTGGCTTATGGCAACAGTAGCACGCAGCAACGGCAGCAGCTAGAATATCAACAGCTGCTTGCATGCCCCAAAGGTAATACGTTGTGGCAAGTTGTGCATATAGCAGCTTGCCGTAAACTGCTTATTGTGGCATAATGCTTATATGCTTATGACGATTTAGCATACGAATACATATAGCAGGCACTGTAAATTTATAATATGATTTACATGAACTTACGCTAAATGAACAAGCTAACAATGCAATGCAGCAAGTTGACAATAAGCATCAACTAAAAGATGATTTTATCTTTATATATATATATTCCTGTGCAGCAGCAAGATCTGTAATGTTAAGAAAATAAAATATATAAAACACTTTAATATTGACTAGACTTTATTATTGTTAGCAGCTGCAGCATTTAACTTGTCTTTCAACTGTTTTAACAGCAACTATAACTGTTTATTTGTGTGAGTGTGTGTGTGTGTGTGTATTTGTGCGTGTCTGTGTGTGTTTGTTGATATATATTTAGCGGGAGTGTTATGCACATTAACTTTTAGCCAACATGTTTTTACAGCTGCTCATATAACCAAGCCAAAAAAAAAATCAAAAGACTAAGAGCAAGAGAGAAAAAGAGAGAGAAAGAGAGAGAGTGAGAGATATAGAGTGGCAAGCAGCAGTTGATAGAAAGATAGAGAAAAACCCTTTTAGTAATTTTATACACGCCCAAAATATTGAATAACTTACAGCTGAGGGCTCAGCCTCAAATGCGATGTGTACTCCACAAACTCTCTCTCTCTCTCTCTCTCTGTCTTTCTCACTGTCTATGTATATGTGTGTGTGTGTGTTTATTTTTGTTGTCTTACTGTGTCTGGTTAACTCATCAAAGCAGCGCGTCCTTGAAAATGCTAAACACAAATGCGAATTGCGAATTGTGAATGTGAATGTGAATGCGAATGCGAGGAATACTTAAAAGGCTAACGGCAAGCTAACGAAAATGCTGGCAACCAAAAAGTTGTTGGCAACAGGCAAAAGCAGCAAGAAAAACACTGCAAAATATTGAGATGAAAGTTTGAGATGTGCGTGGAGTTAACTTTTTGTATGGCAATGGCAATGGAAATGGCAATGGAAGTGGAAGTGGAAGTGGAAGTGAAAGAGCAGCGCCAGACCAGAATTCCCCAGTGTATAAACATAAACATGTTGGTTATTGTCTGCACGTTAAAGCATCGACAACGGCAAATGGCAACTGGCAACTGGCAACCGGCAAATGGCAACTGGCAATGGCAGCAGCAGCTTTAGCTACAGCTACAGAGCTTCAGTTTCAGCTGTTTCTCTCATACTATAAGCAAATACGCAACGATGCGGTGCTTCATTCTCACAATTTGCCAACTTTTCAATCAACAGCCCAAGCTGAGCCAGGCCAGGTGAGTCGGGCCGCGAACAAGCAACAAACAATCAGTTATACCCCAAAAAAAAAAAAAAAAAAAGAGAAAAAAAAAAAGCTTAATCGATTTTCAGCAGGTAGCATCATACGCAGTACAACTGTTGGTTTAATATGGAAAAATGTTTTTCCAACCCGCAACAAGCAAAATCTTTTGTCAAACATACACACACACACACAGAGAGAAACAAACACACAGACAAACTCTTTGTATATACTGAGATATTCCGGGTGTATTCAGCAGGCATTAAAAAAGTAATTTGTTATTGTTTTTTAAGCTGCCCGAGGATATCATTGTAACGAATTTTCAATATGCGAACAACGTCAGTAGCAAGTATTTAAAAGTGATTGTTGTTCTTGTTCTTGTTCTCGTTTTTGTTGTTGTTGTTGTTGCAATTCCGATTCCTTTTTTTTTGCATGCTTTGTACTTTTCCTTTTTGCATTTATTTTTATACATTTATTTTTATTATTATTTTATTTTCTTTTCTTTTTTTTTTTTTTGTATATGAGAGAATGAGTTTATTTACTTTTGTCAAAGGGTACACTAACTGGATTATAAAGTTCGCTGGCCAACAGCTGACGTTATAGTCTACTACTGTGCAATAGCAAAAGTTTTTGCACGTTTATAATTTTCATGTGCAGTTGAAAGTTTTGCAATGATGCAACTAGAATAAAAGCTTAATTCGCATATGTGAATATTTTTTTTTAGACTAAATGTTGGTTAAAAAATTACAAAAAAAAAAATTATTTATTTTCATAAAAGTAAATGATTAATTTTTATATAATTTATTTATATAATATTTATATATAATTTTAATAAAATTTAAATTTTCTTGGCTTTTTAAATTTTTATTAATTTTTAATTTAATTTTAAAATTTTTTTTTTTGGCTTTTTAAATTTTTATTAATTTTTCATTTAATTTAAAAAAAAATAAATTTTTAATTGCTTTGCTTAAAAGTAAATGATTAATTTTTATTTTAATTAAAAAATTAATTTTTAATATAATTTTAATAAAATTTAAATTTTCTTAACTTTTTACATTTTTATTAATTTTTAATTTAATTTTAAAATTTATTTTTTTTTTTTGGCTTTTTCAATTTTTATTAATTTTTCATTTAATTTTAAAAAATTAACATTTTCTTAGCTTTTAAATTTTAATAAATTTTTAATTAAATTTTAGAAATGAAATTTTTATAGCTTTTTAAATTTTCATTAGTTTTTATTTAATTGATATATTTGCTTAGCTTTTTTTTAATTTTAATTTATTTTTATTATTATTTTAAACAATTGAAATTTTTCTTAGCATTTTAAATTTTTGGTCTCAGCTTTGAATTTATTTGTTAATATTAATATTAAATTTTTTCTGTATCATTTTAAAAATTAAATTTAATTTAATTTTTTCTGTAAAATTTTTAAAAATTTTTTTGTAATTTAATTTTATTTTATTTTCGATTAAATTTTTATTATAATTTTCATTAATACGCAAGAGCATGCAATATTCGTCTATCTAAAAAACGTTTCTTATTTTAGCCAGCAGTTTTTGGTTTCATTTGTCAGACGAATGAAGAAATATTGAAATAAATAAACAAAAAAAATAACAAATAAACAAAAATACAAAGAGAGCAAAAAAGAAAAAGAAGAGAAATATTAATTTTCTTTATGTATTTACATTTCATTACATTTGCTGCATTTATATGAATTTCAGGGATTAAACATGCAACAATACAATAATAATAAAAAAATAAAAAAATGGTAAAGAAAATACAATAAAAATTCATGCCTCAAATGGCACATTAGGTAAGAGAGAGAGAGAGAGAGCATGCAATGCATTTAAAGAAGGATTGAGGCAATGAACCAATAGGATGACCCTAATGAACACCAAATATGCAATTAGCCAAAAGTTGAGTTATTTGCCATAAATATTTGTGGACAGCAACGATACAGAAATAAACAACAGCAACAACAACAACAACAATAGTAATAATAACAACTGTAAATCCATTGGTAGCAATAATAATGACCAGCTAGTCTTATTGTTGATGTTTATGTTGTTGGTGTTCATGTTGTTGCTGTTGTATTCTTGTGCAAATTGTGTGCTCATTGTTTGGTTTCGGTTTGCATTTTCCAATTTGTTTTGTGGATTATGCAATTTATTTAGTTTAACTTTGCATGGCCCAAATGTCTACACGTTTCTCTTCCCTTCTCGCTCTCTCTGTCTGTGTGTGTTTCTATCGTTGTTCGCCGATGATAAATTCTATAGCCGCACGTAATATGGAAATTAAAACGCAGCAATAGAAACCCTTTTGCACAACTCTCAGCTCTTGCTTCTCTTACATTTAACAAAGTGCAACGAGCACTGCGTTGCAAAGCACACTAAATATCAAAAGCAGCGAACAGCGTGCACATTGATTTAATTACTTTAGCCCCCCCGGCAAACATATAACACTAACAACAATAAACACAAACACAAACAAATACACAACAACAAAAATAAATGGAAGCGTCACTGAAGTCACAGGTCAAGCATTTTTGGGGCGTTGTATCAAAGCTTAGCTCTGGGGACACCAAACATTCGCTGCATACATATATTAAATGATTTAGCAAGCTAAAGCTTAAACTATAACGGGTGTTGGCTGCAACAGCGAAAAATTTGTTTAGCTCAAATAAATTTTAGCATTTTATATATTACAATAAAAAAAAAACCTGTTGCTGTAAAAGTTCGTAAAAATTTTAGACATTTTTTTGAGCAGTTTTTATTAATTTTTACTTTCTGCCAATTTGCAGATCATAAAACCATAAAAAAAATTATTATATAAAATTTATAAAATAATGAAATAAATTTAAATTCATAATAAAAAACAATTTTCTATTAAAAAAAAATACTTGTAAAATTAATTACAATTTTAAATTGATTTTATTTATTTTTTATTTTTATATTTTTACTTTTTGTTTTTGTAAATTCTGTAAATATCTATAAATATTTTTTAAAATATTTTTGAAATTAATTACAATTTTAAGTAGAATAAATTTTAAAAAATATTTAAAATAATTTTTATTTATTTTTAAAATTTTATAAATATTCATAAGCATTTTACGAAATATTTTTAAAAAATTTTCTAATAATTTAAAATAAATAAAATTTATAAATCGAGTAAATTAAAATTAAAAAAAAAAAAAAATTATTTAAAATAAATTTAAATTCATAATAAAAAACAATTTTCAATTAAAAAAAAATATTTGTAAAATTAATTACAATTTTAAATTGAATAAATTTTATTTATTTTTTATTTTTATATTTTTACTTTTTTTTTTTGTAAATTCTGTAAATATTTATAAACATTTTTTAAAATATTTTTGAAATTAATTACAAATTTAAGTAGAATAAACTTTATAAAATATTTAAAATAATTTTTATTTATTTTAAAAATTTTATAAATATTCATAATCGTTTTATAAAATATTTTTCTAATAATTTAAAATAAATAAAATTTATAAATTAAATTAAAATTAAAAAAAAAATAAATTAAAATAAATTAAAATTTTAAATAAAATAAATTTTAATCAATATAAACTAAAATTAATAAATATAAAAATTGTTGCCTGCGCTAACACGCTGAACACCCTGTATATGAGGCATTCAATAAGTAGACCACAGGCGTAACAATAAAAATAATGGCACAAGAAACTAACGTTTAATAGCTAAAGCAACATTTCTACCTTTCTACATTCAACCCACCGCCCCCCTCCCTCTGTGCCAGTCATCAAAAGAAACGAGAATTCCCCAATGCTTTTGGCTGTTTTCTTCAGCGCCATAAAACTTAGTGTCCGAGTCGAAAGGCGCTGCGCTAATTAGAGCGCAATCATAAAAAAATAAAAAGCCCAAAATGAAAACGACAGCAACATGTGAAATAATTTGCCAAAGAAAAAATTTTGCGCTTATCAGAACAAGACAAACAATCCAAAAAGCAAAAACTGAGAGAGAAAGAGAGAGAAGAGAGAGAGAGAGAAAGAGAGGGAATGTAGAAATTGAGTGACATGCATAAAACTAAAGACATAAAGACATACAGAGAGGTTTGCTACGGCCACTCAGGACACGCATAAAACTAAACGGCATAAGCGACGAGCATGTTTACAAGACTGAATATGTATGATGACTAAGTTGCCTTGACTTGCCACCAGACTTGACTTGTCTTGACTTTACTTAACTTGGCTGACTGGAATAAATGTTACTTTTCACGTTCATGAGCTGCCAGGCAAGCAGTAGCAGCAGCAGCACTGGCAGCATCATTACCAAACCTGCGACTTCCGTTTGGCATATTCAGCTTCAAGTTGAAAATGAGCGTGTAATTAGAAATGTAAAGAGACAGAGACAGTCAGAGGCAGTGAGAAAGCCAGTTACATTTGCTTGCAGTGCAAAAGTCACGACTATGTCGCACAGGAAATGTGCACACGCAAAAGAAAATTGCAAATGAAAATGAAATAAAATGGCGCAAATGTAAATATACACATACATACATACAAACATACATACAGAGTGAGAGTGAGCAAAACTCATTGCCTATGGGGCGTATTTTATTCTTTTCCGCCTCAAAAGTCTCAACAATGAGCAACATAAAAAGTTATGTAGAAAAATCTTTTGCGCGCTGCTTTTGCTACTTTTTCGCTTGCATTTCCGTTACAAGGAAAAACTGAATTTGCATGTGACATTTGCGGTTGAGTTTTGTTGCTTATGTTGCAGACGTAACGGAAACTGTTGACGGCAGAAAAAGGGGAAATACAGTAGCCGACGCGCAGTTTGCCATCAGCGTCAACTACAGCTACAGCTACAGCTACAGCTTCAGCTGCTTGCTACGTGAGTTAAAGCGTAACAGCAGCAAAAGTTTTTTTTTCTTTTCATTTTTTTTGCTGCTCTTTTTGAGCTTACGGCTAAAATGTTAAATGGGAGCTGAGGGTGAATCTCATATGCAGTCAGCACTAATGAATAGAGTTTTGATACTAGAGAGAGAGAGAGAGAGAGATAGAAAGAGAGACGCAAAGACATAGAGAGAGAGATAAAAATAAATAATTAATTTGGCATTGGAATTATTGAAAGCAAGAGCTGAAAAATCTGCTCATTATATTAAGTTTAACATCTAAATGTTTTTTAAATTGAATTTAAAAATTCGAAAATCAAAAATATTTTATTTTTATTTTTTTAATAATTTAAATAAATTTTAAAAATTAAAATCATCAATGTATCAATATAAATATCGAGCATAATTTAAGGTAGCTTAAAAATAATTTAAAAATTTTGAATGAAATTACATTTTTTAATTAAAAAATTTTTAAATATTAATTAAAATAATTTTGTGAAAAATATTAAATAATTTTTAATAATTATTGATAATTATAAGTTTAATTATAAAGTTTAACATCAAAATATTTTTGAATTGAATTTAAAAATTCAAAGGGCAAAAATATTTTATTTTTATTTTTTAAATAATTTTAATAAATATTAAAAATTAAAATTATCAATGTATCAACATAAATATCGAGCATAATTTAAGGTAGCTTAAAAATAATATAAAAATTTTGAATTAAATTAAATTTTCTAATTAAAAAATCTTAAGATAATTATAAAAATACGAGTAATTTGTAAAATATATGAAATTATTTTTTTAATATTTCTCAAAATAATAATAATAATAATAAAAGAAAAAACTTTTGGCCCGTATCTAATGAAATTATTTGCACAACAATTAATAAATTGAGGGTCAAATGAAATTTCTATCAGTACTCAGCAGAGCTTAAATATTTATGCACATTTATAAATAAAATGTGAATATTATTCAATTATAAAGCTGTGAATAGTTGTCTGTAAAACTGATTTTGCAAAAAAAAAAAATCAGAAAAAAAAACAGAAACAATAAAAAAAAGAAAGAGAGAAAAGAACAAATCAAAAATTTACATTTTTCAGAAATTGTTCAGTCGCAACAATAATCTCGTAACATGCAAATATTTGATATGCAATTTAATGTTCAACTTACCCCAAACACATGAATAAATTTACGTTGAATTTAATTAATTATTTTTTTTTTATTTGTTTGTTTTTATTTATTTAAGTTTGTTTTTTGCAAACATTTTTCTTGCGGGCAAATGTTTGCTTGGTTATTATTTGTTATTTATTATTGCCTATTAAATTGTATACATTATGGACCAAAAATTTATGCGATATTTGCAATTTTAATAAAGCTATAACACAATTTTTTTATATTATTTATATATATAAATTTTTTTTTGTATTTATTTGTTGTTCCACAATATTTTATAGTATTTATATTTTTAGTAATGTTGCAAAGCAATGTTATGTTATGTTATATTTACTTTTGCGTATTTAATTAATAAATAAATAGATTTTCATTTTTTATATGTATGTCTATCAGTGTTTCTCTCTATCTGTATCTCTATATCTATCTCTGTCTATGTATATGTCTATTAGGCTTTTTATTAATTTTATGCTATTGTATTTATAAACATTATCGCTTTACATGATATTACTGATATTACACATATGGCATTAGGCACTACATTAATTCCTGATTTTTTTTTTATAATGTTTCAAAATTTATTTGAATGTTTTTATATATATTTTAATTTTTTTTTGCTGATTTTATTATTTTTACAGTTTAATTTATTGTTCTTGTTGTTGTTTGGTTTGATAAATAAATGATGATGTTGCTAAAAGCGCATTTGCATTTTTTGTTTAAATGTGCTGCAAAAGCAAAAGGAATTTGAATTTTTGGTTATCATTTTGCATTTATTGCATTTTGCCAAATTAAATATATAGAAAAACGTAGAAATATAAAAATAAAAACAAAAGAAAAAGAGAATGAGAGAGAGACAGAGAGAGAGAGAGAGAGAGAGAGAGAGAAAGAAATAATATAAATATATAACGATAATAAACATGCATAAAAACAATAAATTCTCATATTATCAAAAGCAAACGCAAACGCAAAGAGCAAATGTGCAATTAGCAGCAGAAAAGAGGCATTAATTTTCGTTAAAATCAGTGCACAACACGTATACGCCATGTGCAACGCGTGATAATTATGAGCTTTAAACACGCAGCACCAAAAAAAAAAAAAAATCGCAAAAATCTTTTTGTTTTTATTTTCTGTTTTTTTTTTTAAACATTTTTCTCTTCTCGTTGTTGAAAGCGAAAATGCGGCAAAAAGTAATCATGGGACGAGCATGAAGAAACTAAGAGACGAAGTAGAAGTAAAAAAAGAAGAGGCAAAGGAAGAACGACAACAGCAAAAGCAAAAGCAGCAGCAGCAGCCTGTCAATAGCTTGGCGAAACTGACGAAAGCAAAAACACAACACAAGCACAACACATACAAAAAAAAAGTCAAAAGAGCGCAGACTTGCTGCTCTTGTATATGATATATACTAGTCTATATATATATATACAACATACAGACACATAAATATATACAAATATATATATATATACATATACTCGTATGTATAAATGTTATTTGTATATGTATGTATGTATACCTGAGTGTCTGGTAAATGTGCAGAGGCGACAAAACAAAAAGTCAGCTGTGTGAATTGTGGGCGAAAAATAGAAGTCACAAAAACAAAAAACAAAAAAAAAAGGTAACGAGAGAATGCTGCACAAGTTTCAGTTGATGATGATGATGATGATGATGATGACGGTGATGATGAGACTTGACTGGGCCAAAAAGGAGCAACATGAATGCGCTTAGCCAAAAAAGAAAAAGTGTCAATGTAGTCAGTCAGTCAGGTTAAAACAGCAGCAGGGATTTGAGAGTGCAAAAGAGAAAATAAAGCCGCTTAAAGCTGACTAATAAAATAAGTAAATTACAAAGAGTTGAAACTCTCTATTTTTAAGCTAAAATTTAATATTTTGTATTTTTTTTTTTTGCTATTTTAATATTTATATTTAATAATAATATTTAATAAATTTTTATATATATTTAATATTTATATATTTAATATTTAATAAATTTTTTTATTTTTTATTTATATATTTTACTTGCAATTTCATTATTGAAAGTCAAAATTGAAAGTCAAATTAATATTTTGGTTTTTTTTTTTTTGCTATTTTAATATTTATATTTAATAATAATATTTAATAAATTTTTATATATTTAATATTTAATAAATTTTTTTTTATTTTTTATTTATTATTTTACTTGCAATTTCATTATTGAAAGTCAAAATTGAAAGTCAAATTAATATTTTGGTTTTTTTTTTGCTATTTTAATATTTATATTTAATAATAATATTTAAGCAATTTTTATATATTTAATATTTAATAATATTTTTTTTATTTTTTATTTATATATTTTACTTGAAATTTCATTATTAAAAGTCAAAAATGATGCACATGCTGTTAATGTATGTTAATGCAATAAACATAATATAACACACAGTTAATTTTATGTATAATAAATCAACACTCACACACATACTTCAACACTTACAATCAAACACAAAACATTCAAGGCATTGCTCATACGCCGCATGGGTCAAAGGCAAAAGTTTTTTTTTTTTTTTACAGCCTACGCGGCTGTCAACGCGGCTTGTAAAAAAGAAGAAAAAAAAGAAAAATTGTTATTTTTGTTCTGTAATTTCTGCTCCTTGTTGGCAGCTTAACATTTATGCTGTTTTTATGTGTTTTTTATTTTAGTTTATTTTTTCTTACTTGTATATCTTTTTTTTTTTTTCTTTTTTATACCCTACACATAACATAACGAGCATGAACGAGCTTTATGTTGTGCGTAATGTTTTGTTGTGAGTATGGAAATTAAAGAATTATATAGAAGATTTAAGCAATCATTAGAGCTAAGTGCTTAGAATATAAGTATTTGTATATTTTACAGGGTAACTTGTCGACTAGCATAACTTAATAATTCTAGCAGCATTCTATTTCGTATTTATTTGCGCTACTGCTGCTACTGCTGCTGTTGCTACAGCGTCAACATGTTGTCTTTTATGTTGTTTTAACTTTTACGCTTTATTGAGTCGCACAAGGCGGCACAAGGAACGCCTTGAGATACAGAGCACACACAAACACACACATATATATATATATATACTCATAATCACAGACAGAGAGAGAGAGAGACAGAGACATAGAGAATTGGAGGCCGTTTAATGCCGCCCTCATTGCTAACTACCAATACAAAGTTAACTATCTACACTTGTATGTTATATATAATATATTTATATATATAAAATGCTTCTTCTTCTACTTTTTTTTTTGTTTATTTCTGGACTATATAACGTCTTCGTATATATAGCGTATAACTGTGTCCTCTCTAAGGCATTAGCTCGTCACTATTTTCACAGCAGCAGCATCATCCTTTTTTTTTTTTTTTTTTGTAGCCGCGCCTTGTCTCTGTATTCTCTGTTATTCTCTGTGCTGTTGCCTTTGCCCTCTACGTATAAATAAAATAAATGTAGGTGAAAATATACATAAATAATGGCCACATGCGCTGCCTTTTTTTTATGAAGTCTGAGTGTGTGTGTGTATGTGTGAGTTTCTCTTCATGTGTGTACGACTGTGCCAGCGATGTCTATGAAAATTATAAAACAGATGAAACCTATTGCTACATCACAGCTCCCCTTCGCTTTCTCTTTCTCTGTCTCTGACCTAAGCTTGAGGGTTGAATTTAGCTACGAAAGTTGCCTCAGCTGTAGGCGTGTCAATAGCAAAACGCAGTGAAGCGTGCAACGAGTCATAAAGTGAGTCTATCGTATATAAAGAGTAAACTGCAAGATTATTTGTTCGATTTTCTAGTTAAAGCTGAAACGCTTCTCTTTTGTGCCAGCAGCATGACAAATATTTTTTCAGCCAAATAATTCTTAAGCGGGAAAAAATAAAGACAAAATTTACAAATAATTTTATTTTTTAAGATTTATTAAATATTTATATTTTTATTATAAGAAATATTTATATTATTTTTTTATTTTTTAAATATTTCTATTTTTATTATAAGATATATTTATATTATTTTTTATTTATTTATTTTTTTTTAATATTTTTTATTATTTTTTTATTTTTTATATTTTATTTCATTTTCAAATTTAAGTATTTGTATGTTTATTATTATTATTTAAATATTTTATATATTTATTAAATATTTATATTTGATATTTTTATTATTTATATTATACGAATTATTTTTATTATTTTTTTTATTATTATTTTTATTTTTATAATTATTTAATTTTTTATAATTTTTAGTTTTTATATAATTTTTATAATTTTTATTATTTTCAATATTTTTATTAATTTATAAAAATTTAAATTTCTAGCATTTTCATTTTAATAAATTATTTTTATATTATATTAAATTATTATTTATTATTTCAGCAAAAACTTTTTTGTAAATTGTAGAAAATTTTATTTACACTTCAAACATAAAGAAATATATCTCTTGACTTACTAAGCTTACGTTAGTTATACTTTAGTTATCACAATAAAATAAAACAAATCCATGAAACCGCAAGAAATTCTCAAAGGAAATTGTTACCAATCGTAAAGCAGTAGAAAAAAAAAAATAAAAAAATTTGTATATATTTTGTAATTTCCTTTATAATAATGGCAGGCGGCGACAACAATGCATGGCAAGTGGCAAAATGGAAAATAGCAGCAACAACAACAACAACAACAATAATAAGCAAATTACAAAGATGCTGCTGGCTGGCTGCACTCTTCAACCTACTGCCATGAAAACTCAGCAGTAAAGCCCGCTGGCTCCAGCTTCATCTGGCAGTGATGTGGCCGACAGAGAGAGAGAGAGAGAGAGACAGAGTGAGAGAGAGAGAGGGATAGAGCACGCATTTGCATATATGCCGGCGCATAAATATATAGAGCGCAATTTATGTTTGCATCTATTTAAAGTTCTACTTATATTTTTTTTTTCATCTGCTGCTGCTGCTGCTGCTTCTGCTCATTTTTTTTTTTGTTAAGAGCCGCCTGCACTTGTCACACGTTGTCTTGTTTCAGTAAATGTATGTGAGATTATTTACATATGTGTATTTATGCATATATATGTGTGTGTGTGTTTTCTTTTTGTCTATATGTGGTTTGCCCTCGTTGCGAATGCAAAAAAAAAAGTGCAAGCGAGATAAATATATAAAATACAAAAAAATAAAGATGATGAAGCAGCAGATGAAGAAACAAGACTTTCAAAGCAGAGCAAAAGCAACTAGAAAAACAACAAAAAAAAAGGCGGTCGGGCAATGCCAGTGGCAGCTCGAGACAGCACGAATTCTAGTTCGAGAGTTGTTTTAGTTTTTCTTCTGCTGCTGCTGCTGCTGTTGCTTGCTGCTACTGTCACTGCTGCTGCTGTTGATGCTGCTGCTGCTGTTGCTGTTGCTCAAATAAGTTGTGGCAGTCTAAGAGCATGTGCCCCTCTAACTCTTTGTGCTACATGCACGTTACGTTGCTTGTCATAAATTTAAAATCTAAACTAGTTTAGTGTCTATAGGCAATCCCAGTAGCTGAACAACAATAACAACAACAGCAGCAGCAGCAGCATTTACAGATCTCAAAAGAAAATGCTTTGCATTTACTTTAAAACTATAAAATATTCTATACTATAACATTATTTCATACAAGCTTCTCTTAAGCTCAGGCTTATTGTAAAATTAGCTTAAACTGTTGAGCAATAAAAATATTTTAATATAAATATTCAAAGTATTTAATGACTTTTTAATTGTATTCAACTTGAACCCTGAAACAAAATATAAAAAAAAAAAAAAACTCAAACTTATTTATGTTAATTTTTTAAGAGCTTTATTTATTTTAATAAAGCTTTATTACCCCCCCCCCCCCCCAAAAAAAAAAATAAAAAAATAACAACAAATTTTTACGAGTTTTAAAAACTTTTTCGCATAGTTTAAGCCATGCGCAGCATACAGTTTTCTTTCCCTTTTTCCTCATTTTTTTTGCCCTTTTTTCAAATAAGTTTTATACATATTTTTTTTATGAATAATTAAGTAAAATTCATATTTTATGTTGTGGTAATTTTTCGACAGTTATTATTTGAGTCGCCAGCTCGAGGTTGAAATTCTTGCCATTGTTCAATTTCGCCAATTAATGGCAAAGTTTTTCATTTACAGTTTTCTATTTTTTTACAGTTAGTTTCGAGTGCATTTAGTTTAAAGTTTTGCCACTCATCTCCTTTCCCTCAACTTAAACTTTTACTGCGAGAAAAATTAACGGCAAGTCTAAGAAATTTTTAAAGCATACTCCAAAAATGTTGCCAAAAAAAATAAAAATAAAATGTTGAAGAAAATCAATAAAAATTTAGAGCTCAACCAAGTCGAGTTAACTCTGCTGAGCTTAACTTGGCTTATTTTTATTATGGCCAAAAAATTATTGAATAAAAGTGAAGCTGTAAGTAAAAAAATGTTTCGAAATTTTAGCGACAAGAATTTAAATTTTTTTTTAGTGGTTTCAGTGTCGCATAAATATATTATATATATTTTTTTTATTATATATATTTATATATATATATATGTATGTGTATCTGTATAATAGTAATGAAAAAAGCAAGCCGACTATAGACATAACCACACGGGTTAATGAACTTAATGTGCGGGCCAAGAGATGCCCAGAGGCGACTAAAAGAGAAAGAACAGCCGCCAGCAGCAGTAGCAGCAAGGCAACAGAGCAAATGGAGCGCGCGCCGGCTGCTACGACTCTCGGCGGTGGGTGTCAACAATTGCACAGCTGGGCACACACACAAACACAGAGAAAGACAGAGAGAGAGAGAGAGACGCATACAGGCAGCACAAGTAGAAGGAATAACAGTCGTAACAGCTAAAAGAAACAGTAGAAGCTACACACATACACATATACATACATTCATACATATATATATATATATATTTATACAGTGAGAAAGAGAAAACTGTAACTGAACAACTTTAAAAATCGCTAGTACTGTGAAGCTGTGAAAAATGTCAACATGAGAGCAAACGAAGCTTAAAATGTAATCAAGTTCTTTTCAACTTTTTTTTACTTGTTTTTTTTTTTGGTTTTTTTTTTTTTGATACATTTCTGCTAGATTTATAATATGAAGTTTATATGCTGAGCACTTTTCGCATTTTTTTTGTTGATGTTTTTTTGTGTTTTTTTTTTTTTGTACTTAAGTTGCAGCTACAGAATCGATAAACATGACTTGTTGAAAAGTGAAGTGCACACACATTGCGTATGTGTAATGTGCTCAGTGCTATGTGGCATGTGGCATGTGCTATGTATCTAACAAGTGGCTGCATTGATAAATGCGCCGCAACTTGCCAACTCAAAAGGGCAGCAAGAAGAAGAAGAAGCAGAAGGAAAAAGACGAAGCGTGTGCATAAGTTGCAAGTGTAGAGCACAGCTGTTACTTGCTGCGAACTTTAAACTGTTTTTTTTTCTTTTTTTTTCAACAAATTCATGTAACTTTTTGTTGCGCAATATAAAAAATAAATAAATTAAATATATATTAAATTTTTTTTATATATTTCATTTTTTAAATTAAACTTTTTTATTAAATTTTTTTTTAAATCGTAATAAATATATATTTTTATTAATTAAATTAATTTTTTAATCGAAAATAAATTATATAATTTTTTTAATATTTTTCAAAATTTTTTTTGTAAAATTTATATTTTTTACACTTTTATATTTATTTTTTTATTTATTTTTATTTATAAAAAATTACATAAAATTTTGCACAATATGCCAGCAAATTTGTTGCCATTTTCTGGTCATAAACTAAGCCAAAAAAAAAAAAAAAAAACACAATCACCAACTGCCTTTAATAGTCGAAATATCATAAAAAAAATCGAAAAGCATTTTCAAGACATTTGCCTATCAAATGCAAATGCAGTCAAATTCGAACTTGAACTCAATGTGGCACAACTGCTGTGAGACAAATAAACTTTTTTCATCAATTGATGATTTGGGTTTGTTACTGTTGCTCTTGTATTGTATTGTCTATATAAAAGTGAAGCATTTAAGAGACACAATCACAATCACATATGAACAACGACGACTAGAACGACACATCATGAAACGTCTGTCAACTGCCATAGGGTAACCACATTGACCACAAATGGGACAAAAGTTTGATAACCACAAATTTCTTTGACCGAAGCTATATTAAAATTGCATATATTGAAATGTTATAGCTGATGCTGGAACAGAACACATACACACACACACACCCACACACACATTTTGATCAATTGACAGCAATGTGAAGGCAATTGAAAGAACATAAAATTCAGCTTTATATTGCTGTCTCGACGTAGATGCTTAAAGATATAAAAACAAAGACAATAAATGCCTGAAAGCGTTTAACGAAAGAAAAAAAAGAAAACGTAAACAGAAACAGAAACAGAAAATAAAAAAAAACCTAAAAATATTATAAAAATTAAAAACAAAAATTTTATTTATAAAAAAAACTTAAATAAAATAATAAAAAATAAAAAAAAAAATAAAAATAAAAAATATTTTAATTATTTTAATTATTTAAAAAAAATTGTAATTTTTCAAAAATAGTTTTCAGATTATTTTGCTTGCAAAATTATTTACATTTTTTTATATGAATTTAGTTGAACATTATTTTTGTTTTTAATTTTCGATACACTTAAATCATAGACACGCACCGATTAAATTAAAAATTTGTAATTTTCAAGAATATTTATAAATATATAAATTATATATTTATTTATTAATAATCAAATCCAATCGAAGTGAAGGGAAAAAACACAAACAACAGCCGCAAAAGTATGCAACGTTTTCTTATACTTTGCTTTTCTATTTTTTTTTTGGTTTAATGTTGATAACGTAACGTAAGGTAACGCGAACGACACTCAGAAAGACGACGAAAAAACGGCGACGAAAGACGTAGAGACAACGACGATAGGCGACGGAAGAAACGACGCGTACTGCAAACAACGGGAAAATGTTTACAAAGCGGCTACTGCCACACAACTGAAGCGATAGGATGCATTTGCTGGCCAAGCGAAGTGGCTGCGGAACGTTATGGAATTGAAACAGACAACGACACGAACGAGCGCGCGCGCCTTTTACCCGAAGTGCCAACAAAAACATCTGTTTGCGAGCGAGAGGGCAGAATTAGCACAACAGGCAAGCATGAAAGAGACACAAGTTAAAGCGAGAGATAATATAAGAAATGCGTATGAAAGAGATAGAATCGAGAAAATGAAATACTGCGGGCTAACTAACCTACCGCAAAAAAGGACTCTACTTGTGCGAGACTAGAGACGTGAGCTAAAGAAATTAAATAGATTATGCGCTCAAAATAAATAAATAAATAAAATGAAATGTCAAGTCAAGTTTTAATCATTAAGCGGATAGAATACTTTGAATTCAACTCTTTGGAGCAAACATTAAGCAGTTAACATTAAGAAATGAATGCTTTAGGCCTGCTACTGCTGCTATTAGACAAAAATGGCGCCTGCGCCGGAATGTATGTTTGAAAATGCCTAAGCCAAAATAGGCCTAGGCGAATCAACATTAAGCAAAAGTGCAACGAAAATTGCCAACAGAAATTTTTTGAATCATTGCCAAAAACACGACAAGACGAAAGCTGATGCAGAAGGCACAAAGCAGAAACCAGAAAGCTGACGCAGCACAGCGATAGTAGCGATTGAATAAGAATTTGCCGCACAAAACGGAATATGCGAAATAAAAACAAATGAAAGCAAAAGCAAAAAGCACGTGGCACATGGCACTTGCCGGCATGTTGACTTCATATACGTATATTTGTGTGTGCGTCTCTCTCTGTGTGTGTGTGTGTGTGTGTGTTTGTGTGTATGTGAAAACAGTTGAGATTATAACTTTGTCACGATGTTTGCAATACATTGAAAGAAAGTTTTTACCAAGCGAGTATTTCCCCGAAATTTAATTACGCATCTTTTTGTGAAGTTCTTAACAATTTTCAATCAGTGTTTCGCGAATATTTAAATTCTTTGACATTTTTGCTGTACATTTTTTACTTTAAATTATTTTTATACACTTGCAGAGGATATATTAATTTTAGACAGAAGTAAGTGTAGATATAAATAATTTTTTTCTAATAAAAATTAAAAAAAAAAAAACAAATACCAAAAATTTGGGTTAAATTTCCTTTAAAAAAATAATAATAATAATAATAATAATACAAAAAATTTGGGTTTTAGTATCAATAATATAATAAATAAAATATAATAATTTTATAAAAAAAAATATATATTTAATATTTTTTTTGTTATTATTATTATTTTTTCATTGTTCGTTGTCAATGGCTTTACAACGAAATTTAAAATTTTCGCTAATCAATAATGTAAAAATAAATAATTTTTTTTTAAATAAATATTGAAATGTTGCTTTAAATTATCGAAAGGGAATTTAAATTTCCGTTAAAAAAAAAAAAAAAAAAAAATAATTTCAGAGCTAGAAATGGGCTCCAAATCATTCGAGATTCAGTCTGAAATACCAGGCGATCAGCAACTAACAGCAAGTCGCAGCACTAATGTTACTCTTAACATGAAAATGTTAATTTTAGCAGCCAGAGTAAATATTTTCGAACAAATGAGCGACAGAGAATATTATCAGCAAGCAAACAAATTTATGTAGCATACTTTTAGGCTTTTATTTGTTTCGCTTTTGCAAATTTAAATTTCTTTGAATTGTCGCCCGTCTAATTGCTGTTGCTAGTCAAAATTATTTCTAAAAAATATCAGAATTATAGTTTTTTGTCATTTTTTTATATAAATAAATATTATAAAAATTATTTAATACAAAAAATGTAAAACAAAAACTCATAAGCTTAGGAATACTAATAATATTATTATATTTTATTTTTAATTTGAAAAAATTTCTTAATTGTTTTTTGTTTTCTTATTGAATTAAACATAATATTCTAATAATATTATAAACAATATTGTTATAATATATAATAATATAATATTAAAAATAAATAAGGTAATAAATATTTAATATATATTTCTTATATTATTAATTATTAAAAATTTTTAATTAATTGTTATAAAATATATTTATTATTTTTAATTTAATTTAAAGTATTTGCAAAAATGTCTGTATTATTTTCTTTTGGAATTTTCTTAGCAATAAATATAAATTTATATTTTAAATAATAAAATCATGTTGTAAAAAAATGTGTCATAAATTTAGCAATTTTTTTTATAATTTTTGTATAATTTATAAATAATAAAAAATATATGTATTTATAATTTATTATAAATTAATTTATTTGCAGCTTTATTTTTATATAACATTGTATTTGCCAGCATAAATAATCGATCAGCGAAACATAGTTTATGCCACTATTTTTCCATAGTTGATCTACAATATTTCACTAGCTGCGACACTGCATTTGTAATATTTATTAGTTGTATATTATTTTTCAATTATTTATGGCTTCATGTGTCGTTTTCTTAATTAAGTGCAATATTTTTTTTTTCCTTTTTTTTTTTTGTGCGCGCCATTGCTGTGTCGTTGTGTCATGAATTTAATTCAATTAAAGTTAGCTGCCAATGTCAGGGAAAGGACGTCGACTGTCTGATTAATTGTTTTGCTCGCACAGAAAATAACAACAAAAAGTGAAATAGCAGAAAAACAACAAAAAGAATAAGAGTAACCATTAAACTGTGCTTCAAGTTCATAATCAAATGGCAAGGCGTGAACTGCACGCCAACAAAAGTAAACAACCAAAAAAAAAAAAAACAACAACAATAATAATAAAATATGCAGAAAAATTAACATTAAAGTTGAAGAAAATAAGAAATAAACAAGCGAAATATTTACTAAAACGATAAGTTTCATTCAGGCAATTGAAACACGCAAAGTGGAAATTCCCAACACTCGCTCTTTCTCTCCCTCAATGTTACGCTCATTTGCACACGCGACAAAATTAAGACAGAAATACAACAATTTACGAGAAATATGAGAACCAAAAACAAAAAAAAAAAAAACAAAAATAAAGTAATGCAAATGAAAAATGTCGACGACAATTGATTGCTCTTTTAGGCAAGCCGGAAAATATATAATTGTGCTTTACACGTAGCGAAACAATAATTAAGCGGAAAATAATTAAATTTAATGAAATAAGTTATTAAGATTAATGCATACAACTTAGCCAATAAAGTCAAAAGTTGGCTAAGTGGCAAAAACTACATTTCGTTTATTAATATAAGAAAAAAAATAAAAATAAAATAAACATTAAATAACTTTAACTTTGCATATAAAAAATTCAAAATTTCATAAATAATTTATAAAAAATAAAATATTTATAAATAAATTCATATATTGTAGCTGTTGTTGCTGTTAGAGTGCAATTTCAGTTTCGTTATGTTATGCAAGCAATGTCACATGTCAGCAATATTTGCAGCGACATTTTGTTCTTATCATTGGCAACATTTAATGCAAAATTCTCTTTGATTTGCTGATAAACAGTTGACATGGCTGCATATGCTATACCCTGTAAAAAAAATTCTATATACTTTTATTTAACTGATTATAAAAACAATGAAAAAAAAAAACTTTCTTTAGCTTTATATCGTCAAAAAAAATATAAGAAAATATTTTGTTAAATTTTTTGTTTGTTTTTCTTTAACTAAACCTTTCCGCTGACACGACTTTAAATGGCAGCAAAAACCCTTTTCTTTTTTCCTTGTTAGCTTGCAAAATATTACAGGTAAAAAAACAAAAGCCACGAAGACCGGCAAACCGGCGTATGAGTAACATATATGACACATGTCACGTGACGCCATAACACATCATTTTAGCTTTATTTTCTTTTCTTTTTTTTTTGTTGTTGTTGCAAAGGAAAGGCGAAAGCTAGAAGGAAGGATGAAAGAAACAAAAAAAAAAAACAAAATACAAATAACACGGGTAATGACAACAAGCAAGCGAAAAGCGAAACGAGCAACAGCAGGCACAGACAGCACAGCACAGGCAGGCAGAACAGGCAAAATAAGACATTTTGTGATAAGCGCACAGGATAACAAGTTGAACGTGACGAGCATGAGGGAAGAAAAAAAAACAAGCATACAAAAGTATAAACTCTCGTCGTCGTGTTGTGTTATAAACAATGCGAGGCACAGTCGACAAACTACAACCACTCATACAACACACTCACACACACACACAAATATACGTTCACACATACACGAATATAGACACGCATTGCCAAATGACAGCAAGTGTCAGAAAGCAAAACATTAAAAATAAAATATATACATATAAACAATGAACATGCATATATACTAAAAGAAAGAGATAGAGAGAGAGAGAGAGAGAGAGAGATAGATAGTGTGAATGCTTTCTAAATGCCGCTGATAACGCGAATGTCAGACCAAAATGTAGCAGATTTCTACCCCCTGCGCCTTTATACAACAGCAACAGCAACAAAAAAAAAAGAAACCCTTTTGCCTCCTTACACACACACACACACACACAGCAGACTTTTCTTTCATTTCAACCGTCAGCGACTTTCACTTTTCATGACTTAATTTTTTTTTTTTTTTCGTTGGCGTCTCGTCGCTTGACACAGCGCACAGCGTAAAATAGAAACAGACACAGAGATACACAGAACATAGAGCAACACTAAGAGCAAAAGGCAAAACAACATTGTATAGCAGAAGTATAGAAGAAAAATTCGTTGTACTATGGCGGCATACATAAAAATGAAAAGTTACTGCAAAGGATTACAAAAGACAAAACGCGCATAAAGTGTTTGGTATTTCCGCTACCAGCTACCAGCTACCACGACTCTATTCTTATTCTATTTTATTTGGCATACTCATTGCTAACCAGACTCTCGCTCTCTCAAACACACACACTCTCTCTCTCTTCTCAGCTATTCTTAGCTATGCAAATGCTTACAAACAAAATGTACAACAATATAAATTTACATTACGTATACGCGCCGTACAAGCGTTATGGATAAGCAACAGTAGTGCTATATAATACGCAAAAGAAGCACAAAAAAGCACAAAAAATCAAAACGAAAGCGAAACTTTTTATGGCGCCATTATGACTTGAGCATGGAATGCGCAACAGCAGGAAAACAGTTGATAAGTTTTTAACTTTTTTTTATATATATATTTTTATTAATACTTTAAAAATTCTAATTGTATTTTTTAAACAAAATTTATTGGAATTTAAATTTATATGCCAACAAATTTAACTTCAGAAAAATTATTATTAAAATATGAAATGCATGAAATTTATGCAAGAAATATTCAATTTTGACAATTCAATCAATTGCGTAATTTAAATCATTTTCAATCAAATGCAATCATAACATATTCGCATAACATATTCAGCTATTCAATAAGTATATCAGCTGCAATGCGATTTGATTTCATCTGCGTCAAGTTAAACGCATAAATCTAAGCAAAAGCAAACATACATCAATTCATTCAATTTCATGCGATATATACATAGCATATATATTACACAATCTCATGCAATATCCAAGCTTAATTTCAAGCTAACCAACGTATGCTTTACTTTCTCCTCTTCCCTAGCTAACGCAACTGATAGTATGCATGCATATAACATATTACTCATACGCACGTTTGCACTTTAATAAACCCGGTAAAACTTCCATGTCACTTGGCAGGCAGGCAGGCAGTGAGTCGAAGGGGGTGGAAAGACGGGCAGACAAACTGCATGCAAAACGCGTTTTACAATTTATGCTCAGTGAACGATATGCTATGGCATACTATATAGTACATTGTATAGAGCAACTGCCAGTCAACTAACCTGCCAGAGACGACAGTCAGATCTCAACTTACACCAGTTTGCACACTTGACAAGACTTCTGATAAAAAAAAAATAAAAATAACAAAAAAAATATATTAAAAAAAAAAAAAATAAATTTACAATATAAAAATTGTCATTTGCTGTGCGATATTTGTGCAGTTTTTAATATAGGAAAAAAATGCTTGTATTATAGTCACATAGCAAACACACACAACACACACACAAATGCAAATAAAGCAGAAAAATAGCCAGTAACCAGTGGCAAGCAATGTACGTTGTCGATTGTTGATTGTGCAACACATGAAAGCCGATAGCTGATATTGAAGAGTGGGGAGTGAGAGTGAGAGAGCTGACTAACTGTCTGTGTGTGCTACATATGTGGCACTTGCAAAGCTGATAAAAATCAACAGCAAACCGCAACAATAACATCAACTATACAGCAACAATGGCAACAAATGACAACAATGCAAATATATAAATGATTATCATAGAGCACAGACACTGCCACTGGGCAACTGTTGGAGAGAAAAAAAAAAGTTATACTTTTGCTTAAATAGTTGTAGTAGTAGTAGTAGTCACACAATATAATATTGTAGTTCATTTCAAGCAGCATTTAAAAATAAAATAAAAAATATAAAGTTTTTTTTTATAATAATTATTAGCGATCAAATTATAGCATTTGACTTGGTGGAAAAAAACAAAATAATGTGTATAAGATGTTGGAAAAACATAATTTATGCCGTTAAACTGCCAAAAAAAAAATAGAGAAAAAGAAAACTACTATAAGTGTATGCGTGTGTATGTGTGCGTGTGTATGCATGTATGTGTCTTGTGTCGTGTTAACATTTTTAAAAACAATCTATGAAAAAAAAGGTGAACAAATGCGAGATAATGAGAGCTTTGCCAATGTATGTAATAAATGAGATTTAGTAGTGCTGCTGCTTAACAGCCTTCTTTTGATTTGATTAAATCTCATACATATCCACCACAACCGCACAAATGTGGATGTTGTGATGATGATGAACGATATTCTCTATTATCAATATTATCACGTTCCTCACAGCATGCTGGTGGTATAAAGCATGTACAGAAACGTTTCTTTAAATCTTTCTTATTAACAGCTTTAGCAACGCCACGTGCTATTTTATATAGATATTCATATTTTTGATGAACTGTAAAGAATTTGGATTTTCCAGGACCATTATAAAATTCTTTTGGTGTAAATCGTTCAAAATTAATTAAATCAAGTAATTCATCAATATATGCATTTGTAATAATATCATCAGATAATGTTTTAGCAATGTCATCATCTTGTTTGCTATTTGCTGCCGTTGTAGTAGTAGTAGTATTTGTAGTTGTTGTTATATCACTAGTTATATCAATTATATTATCAATATCATTATTATCCGTTTGTGTTTCAACTTCAGTTTGCAATGTACCATAACGACTATCGCATAAATTATGATATTTTAAATACATTTCAATTAAATTAAAACGCTCTGCTTCACTTAATTTAAATTCAATAACCTGTAGATAATGCTTAAAGACTTCAGTGCCAAGTTGATAAATTCCAGTATGATTTATAATACCCTTTGCCTCATTACGCAATTCTTGTGAAATTTGTTCAGCCAATAATGATGAATTCAATGTATGTGCACATTGAAATAAACGTAATAGTTCATCAACATTCCAAATATCTTTACGATATAATAGCTGACGTATGCAATCATCTTTAATGCTATCAATAAGATATTTATTGCAAAATTCAGCTAATTTAACCAATATATCAAGACTATACAAACGCAGCTTATCAAATTCATAATCATAAATATAATCACGAAATTTTTCAAATACTTCTGGTTCAACATCATTTATTTTAACTTCACCGCTTGTTCCCTCATTATAATCGCCAAAGAGCATGCGATCAAAGACATCTGAAGCACAGCTAAATATCAATTTATGGCAATTGAATATTTTATTACCATTTGGTGTTACGATAATAAATTTACAATCTGTATGTCGATTGGAACGCATCATATCCGATAGAGATTTTCGTAGCCTTAAAGAAATATGATAACATTTATTTATTTTATTTTTCTTTTTTTTTATTCATTCAACTTACCAAGAACTCATTTTAATTTAATTAAATTTTTTTTTTCTTTATTTATTTGATGTATATTTTTTTTTGGTGTTTTTTTAATTATTATTTGATTTTTGTTTTTTCATGGAATGCTTAAAATTTCAAGGCTTTTTACCTCAACCGAAAAACAAATCTTTGAAAATAATTTTGGGCAGCAAATCAATGCTGAACGATTTTGTAAACAAAACTGACAAAGCTGATGAAAAACAATGACATAAGTTAAAAATTTGTTCATTTGTTTACTGTGTTTTTCAACTACTTTTCAAATAATACTAATTGACAATTTTTTCATTTGTTTACTTTGTTTACAAAATATATTTTCATATATTAATATATATTTTTATATATTTTCCATATATTTTTTAAATATTTAAAATGTTAAATATAATAAATATTTAAATTTAAATTTATTTATTTTTTATTTAGAATGAAAAACAAATTTTAGATCAAAATATATATTTTGTATATTTTGATATATATTTTTTTTAATATTTAATATGATGAAGAATTTAATAATATTTTAATTTTAATTTTAATTTATTTTTTATTTTAATAAAAAATTATTTTTTTTTTGCTCTTGTCTCGTCATAAAATAATATTAAAATTTCTTTGCGCTCAGTTTTTTTTTTTTTATATATATTTTAACATTGTAAAGCTAACTATAAATTTTTTTGGAAAATCTTCTCGCACTGCTCGCAAGCAACGTTGAAAAATTTGAGCAGCTGAGCCTAATAAATAAACATTAAGCAACATTTAACCAATATTTACATTGTAATTTAGTCATTATGTCTAACGTTCACGTGCACGTTCATGTGCTCATTTTTAGCCAGCGGCCTTTGCGATGGCCAATGGCCAAACAAGCCAAACAAGCAAAAAAAAAAAAAAGCAGAGCGGCAAACACTCAAGCATTTTCACCTGCACGACAAATAAAGCAATTTTGGGCGCGTGTTAAGCTGTTTTACATAAACAGAAGCCACCTCAGCTACGGACCGATGATGATGATGGGAGGAGCTGTAGAAGTGTGAGTGTAGGACGTCATAGCACAGTAGAGAGAGATTGACTCATATGCTGGGTCAACTGCAGCTTTGAATGTTGCCATATTTTGCATGGCAATTTTCGTTGTGTCTGGCTGAGCAAGCAGCAGGCAAGAGTGTAACACAAGCCTTTCTTTTTTTTTTTTTCTTTGGCAATATTTAGGCAGTTTTAATGCAAAAGCGTCCACAAACCATAAATAATTGAAAACTGCAAAGACGTGCAAAAAATGCCAAGGCAATGGTGGCTCAAAAAAAAATTAAACAACAACAACAACTCAAAGATAGATAGAACAAGAAGAAAAATAGTCAACGGAGAAACGAAACGAAAACGAAAACGAATGAAAATCGTTGCAAGAGACAGTCAGCAGCCAGAGCCCAGAGTCAGAGTCAGAGTCGAGTTGTTGTAGTGAAGCATGCAAAAGTCCCATTAAGGCTAATAGGCCCAAAAGGACCAGCATAGAGACAGCGTTTCGCTGACAGAGCGACAGAGATAGAGATAGCTAGAGAATAAGAGAGAGAGAGAGAGAGAGAAACTAGAGACTAGAGACAGTTAGTCAGTCCATGAGTTGGTTGAGTTAGTTGCAGTTAGAGTAGCCCAAAAATGTCAGGGCTGGTCAACAACTGATTCTAAGTAAAAGTATGAAAAAAAAATACAAATTAAAAATACAATAAAAAAAATTCTAATAAAATAAATTACAATTTATTTAAACGAAAAATAAAACAGTATAAAAATATAATAAAAAAAAATATATATTAGAAAATATATATTAAAAAAATGGTTTAAATATAAAGGTTAAAAAAATATAAATATTTACATATAAAGAAAATAAAAAAATGTTTAAAAAGCAAGAAATATCTATAAGTCAAATAAAATATATATTTATATATAAAAGCGAAAAAAAAAATTATAAAATATATTTAAACAAAAAAAAATAACTTAAAATAATAATAAAAAAAATATATAGTAAAAAATGGTTTAAAAATAAAAAGTAAAAAAAAAATATAAAGAATAAAAAGAAAATATAAAGAAATATAAATAAAAAATGTTTAAAAAGCTAGAAATATCTATAAGTCAAATAAAATATATATTTATATATAAAAGCGATAAAATAAAAATTATAAAATATATTTAAACAAAAAAGAAAACAGTCTAAAATAATAATAAAAAAAAATAAAAAATATATATATTAAAAAAATAGTTTAAAAATAAAAAGTACAAAAATATATTTACATATAAAAAAAATAAAAAATGTTTAAAAATCAAGAAATATCTATAAGTAAAAGAGAAAAAAAAAATATATATATATATAAAAGTAAAAAAATATATATATAAAATATTACAAATATAATATTAATTCACAAAAAAAAACATAATTATAATAATAATAATAATAAAATAATTTAAATATTTTTTTTATTAATATTTCTTCGTCAATATTTTGCTTTTGTTTCATTTAATAATTACAACTAAAAAATCAACATAAAAATAATTTCTAATAATTTTGTAATTTTGTTTTTTTTTTTTTGCATCCCTGCTTTAAAAATTGTTGGCGTTTGCACGTTTAGTGTTGTATCATACTGTTAATTTTTGTCTCCTTTTTTTTGTGCTTCATGCTGCAACTGAAGTGCTGGCGCTTTGGGAGGGGGAAAATCGCGCTATACTATGTTGTGTTGCCTGCTGCCCAGCAAAGAAAGTAGGCTGCACACATATATATTTTTTTTTTTTTGGGGTAGCCCTGCAGCGCGAACTGTTTTCGGCATTTTTTCTACTTATATTTTTTTATTTTTTTCTTCTGCTACTGCTGCTGCTGCTGCTGCTGCTTTTTCTTGTTGTTCTAAACGCCGCCAGCACTTTGCAGCACTTTAGCGTCGCTTATCCTAATTGTGGTTATTTTCTCTCTCTCTTTATGTGTATGTGTGTGTGAGTGTGCCGCTCACGCGAAACGTGCATAGAGCATGTCCTGCCACGTTTGTCTACACTGTTTATCCAATGTGCATGTGTGTTTGTGTGTGTTTGTATATATATATGCATAATTCTTTTTGGCATTTAGCCAGATAATTTTCTTGCCTGCTCAGCTCAACTCGATTCAACTCGACGCGACTCGACAGGACAGGACAGGACACGACACGACACGATTCACCCGCTTGTCCGTTACTATTGCAAAGTTAATGTGTCCTGGCAGGCCTACAATATTTAATACTGCATTTTATTTTCTTCCTTTGCCTTTTGCCTTATGGCATTTGCATTTTTTTTTTCTCTTTGTTTATCTTTATTTCTCGTTTTCTTATGCTTATGATTAGCTATAAATATTTTTTTATATTGTCATATTTTCCATAGATTTTTATTGCAATAAATTAAAAATTTATTTACAATTTCAATTTTTTTTTTGTCAGATATTTTCTTTCATATAAAATAATTTCTATATATTTTTTTTTTATTTTTTCCTATGCGAAGCTTTATGCTTTGATTTCAAGTGAAGTCATTGAAAATTTGCACACCGTCGTCAATGTTTTACGACCTATAGCAGTAGTTGCACTCAGTGGCACACACACAAACACACAAACACACCTCTGCATCAATGCCCCAAATCACGTACACTCTTTGCCAGCTCTTTGCCATTTTGTCAACTTCTAATAAATATGCTGCTGCTGCTGCTGCTGCTGCTGCTGCTACTGCTGCTGCTGCTGCTGCTACTGCTGCTTCGAGAAAAAGTTCGCACTAACAACGCAACGACAGTGAATCGCACTCTGAGCTAGTACCTGCAGGTTTCAGGCTCTTTACGTAGGGGATGGCAATGCCAGCGGTTGAGAGGAGGTGTGTGTGTGTGTGTGTGTGTGTGTGTAGTTATAGCTGTAGGTGGGAGGTAAGCCTAAACAATGGCAATGGCGACGATGCCGTCATTTTGTAAATCAAACAAGTTTTAAGTGCGCCGAGGCGACCAAAAGCCCGTGTACTCGTTGCTGCCAGTAGGTGCAGCAGTAGCAGCAGCAGCAGCAGTAGCAGCAGCAGCAGCAGCAGTACCACACAAAATATTCATGAACACAACAGGCTCATAAATAAATTGCAGCCCAAACGGAACGGAATGAAGCGTTGGCGTTCGACGTTCAACGTTCAACGTTCAACATTCAACGTTCGGCATACAGAGTTTTGTGCATTGTCGTCTGCTGATGCAGCTGCTCGCTATGTGCCACCAAAATGGGTACAAAGTGGCTGCGAGTGGCGTGAAAAAACTTGAAAATATGCTAACATAATGCAACCAAGCGAGAGAAGAGACTCTGAACAAAGGATGAGCATGATGTTCATCGAGATAGAGATAGAAATGGAGATAGAGATGGAGATATAGATGGAGCTGATGTTCTTGTACTTGTTGTTGTAGTTGGAGGCCAAATGCAGCATCAAGGTTTTATGATGCTTCGATTTCGTGGAATTAGCAATGAGCAAAACGTGGCAACAACAGCAGCAACTACTTCGAGATGCTACTGTTACGTGAGCATTTTCACGAGCTGCAAAAATCACTGAAAATTACTGTAAAATAAAATATTTTCTAGTTTTTTTTTATTAATTAAAATTAAAATAATTTTTAAAAATAAAATAAAAATATTTGAAAATTTTCAAAGCCTATTAAATTTTTTTTTGTGCTGCAAATGTGCAAAATCGTGTTAAATAATTTCAACACGCGCTCATTTCTAATGCCAGTTCGTCAGCTCTATGCGGCTCATGGCACACGATATTTATTTTTCAGTCAGCGAACGCGTTTTTAATATCACCAAGAGAGTGAGAGATTGAATGTGAGAGTGAGAGAGAGAGAGTAGAGAGACAGAGAAATAGTATTGAAGTAGCATGAATGTTTGAGATTACGTTACGAATACATTTATACACATATACATACATATGGTTGAAATACATGATGATGACGAACGAGTGCAAAGTGCAGTCGTGAATTATTTGTATATTTGACAGTCAGAAAGCTTGTGCTTGTGCTGTGGCAGCTGTCAGTGAGCTTTAAATTGAGTCACATGGCACATCATGGCAAGTGTGGAAAAGTGTCTCTAATTAATTTAAGCCATTAACATTTGAAAGAAAAGTCTTTGATATGCAATTGGTAAAAACTTACACGTCCTGCCAGCCAGCCAGCCAGCCAGCCAGCATGCCAGTCAAGTATAAAGCCAGACTAACAGAGACGGCGACAAAAAGCCATGAAATAAATTATTTCAAGAATCAATTACAACTAATAGCATAGACCACTTGAAAATCAATTCAATTCACATGAAAAGCCAGTCTGACAGAAACAGAAACTGAACACACACAGAGAGAGAGAGAGAGAGAGAGAGAGAAGCTGAGACTGTAACTGAGACACTGAGCCAGTGTCAGAGACTGAGTCTGAGTCTGAGTCTGATTTGCAGAGCAGGGTAAAAGGCAACAAGGATAACTTCAGGCCTGAATGCCTCGTTGACTATTGGCTCTCGCTCTGACTCTGACTCTGACGCTGACTCTGATTCTGATGCTGACTATATATTTATGTGTGTGTTGCATGAATTGGTTCGAGTCAACCAAAGAGCTACTCCACACACACACACACACACACACACATACACACACGAACACATTGACACATATACATACATATGTGACGATTTAAGCTAATGCATAATTGATTGTAATGCTCTGGGAAGCCGATTTTGGGTTGCCAAGCTTCAACGGACCATCAAGAACTGGCAAATTAAGCAGCTAAAGGTGAATGCAAGGAATTAATATTGATACATTACACACACACACACACACACACACAGAGATACATACAATATACAATTATTGCAGATTATTCACAATAATGTAAAAGCAAAATCTTGAAATTGTCAATATACATTACTCTGTCTGTAATTTACAAACAATTCCATTTTGACAATGGCAAAAAACACATATTGATTTAATTGATGCTTCTTATGGAAATATATTATATAAGATTTTAGTTGCATTTCAAACGAAACAGTTGACATTTAAGATAATTACAATTAATTGAAATGCTATTAAACAAATTAAATTGTTTTCATTTTAAGTTTTGCACTTATTTAAAAAAAAATCTAAACATATATTTAATCGTGTTATACAAAATTTAAATAAAATATAAAGCAACCAGACATTCGACTGTCACACTAAAAATAAAATAAATTTATGCACAGTTTATTCATAAATATATTTTATACGCGTCAAATTGAATTTTATATATAATTAAATATATTATATGAAAATATAAATAGATCATTTGATATTTGAATTTTTTGAAAAATATGACAGAATTATTTCTAAAAATAAAAATAAAAAAAATTTACAATCTGTTTCCGCCCGGGATCGAACCGGGGGCCTTCTGCGTGTTAGGCAGATGTGATAACCGCTACACCACGGAAACAGTTGAAATCTCTGCAGCCAAATAGAGAAACATAAATAGTTAAACAGCAATAAAATTATATTAAAATATTTATTTCTATAAAAAAAAAATTGAAAAAAAAATTGTAGTATCTTCAAAAATATTCCTATATATTTCTAAATTTTAAATAAAAAATTTTTTCTCCATCTGTTTCCGCCCGGGATCGAACCGGGGGCCTTCTGCGTGTTAGGCAGATGTGATAACCGCTACACCACGGAAACAGTTGAAGTCTGTGCAGCCAAATAGAGAAACAAAAAGCCAAACAGCAATAAAATTATACAAAAATATTTCTATATAAAAAAATTTAATTTTATAATTAAAAAAAATTTAAAAAAATGTAAGTGCCTAAAAAAATACTGAGATATATTTTTAAAATATAAACAAAAAAAATTTTTCAATCTGTTTCCGCCCGGGATCGAACCGGGGGCCTTCTGCGTGTTAGGCAGATGTGATAACCGCTACACCACGGAAACAGCTGATATGCTGTCGGCCAAATAGTGCAGCTAAGCGTCAACATACTTGGCCATAACTGAAAAAAAACAAGTTTATATATTTATAATCTTATCGCAAACCAATGGACAAATAATTATTTTGGCACACAATGACTTTGATTTTTCATTGTTTCTTTTTTCTATTTTTAAAATTACAGACAGTTGAAGAAATGATGAAAATAGAAATGGTTAAAAACAAAAATCTAGACAAATTATTGATTTTCGTTGTTGTTGTTGTTATATGATTTAATAAATAAATGAAAATGTTCAGATTACAATGATAAAACTTTAGAACTTTTATATAAAATTATCTCAAATTCATTGTTATCTATTTTTGTATATCTTTTGAAGTCTGCCACCACTCTCTCTCTCTCTCTCTCTCTCTCTCTTTCTCTCTCTCCCAGTCACTATATGAACAAAACAAATACAACAAGAGAAAGTTCAATGTTAAGTGCTCTCAATTCAACTTTATGAAATGCTTCTCATTATAAACTGACTGAAGTTGGAAATGATGAAGTGATGGAATGATGATGATGGTGGTAGCATGTTATCTATAGCAAAAGGCTCGTCACTGGATTTTGGGCACTTTTATATTTATGAAATGCATAAACAACGACGACAACAATAACAACAGCAACAGCAGCAGCAGCAACAACAACAACGAGAAGAATAAACAAAAACAACAACAACAATGACAATAAGCAAGAAGAGAAGCTGAAAGGGAAGTTTACAGGGAGCAGTGCGCTACGTTATGTCTGTGACAAATGCGAACTTTTCATTTCTATGCCGCAACAGTCGTCGTTGCGCTGAGTTATTTAAGCTAAACATGGATGGGCAACACAACCATATAGACGGAAGGACAAATGTCATGACAGACAACTCCGGACGTTGGACAGGAAAACAGACAGACAGACTGCGATGCAGACAAAACAGTATTCCCCTACATTTTTTATACTATATAGTTTAGTTTCTATATATATATGTATGTGCTTTTTTTTCGTTAAACAAACAATAGACAAAAGGTTGCATGTTTGTCAACTGAGAAAGAAACAGAGAGAGCGAGAGAGAGAGAGAGAGAGAGCGAGGTATATGGCAGGGATTGCACATCTGAGTGACAGACAGTGTGCAAATGTCAACTCGTTGCTATTCAGGCAAGTGAATGCACGAATGTATGAGTGTATGAATGTATGAGTATATGAATGTATGAGTGAATGAATATATGAGTGAATGAATGCATGGATGAATTAGAGTATGGATCTATGAATGTATGAGTGTATGAATGATTGAATGTATGAGTGAATGAATGTATGAGTGAATGAATGAATGAATGTATGAAAGTATGAGTGTATGAGTTTATGAGTGTATGAGTGTATGAGTGTATGAGTGTATGAATGTATGAATGTATGAGTGTATGAGTGTATGAGTGTATGAATGTATGAATATGTATGAATGAAAGAATGTTTGAATGTATAAATGTATGAATAAATGAGTGTATGAATGTATGAGTGAATGAATGTAAGAGTGAATGAATGAATGAGTGTAAGAATATATGAGTGTATGAGTGTATGAATGTATGAATGTATGAGTGAATGAATGTATGAATATATGAATATGTGAATGTCTGAGTGCATGAATGTTTGAGTGTATGAACATTTGAATGCATGAATGAATGAATGAAAGAATATATGAATGAATAAATGTATGAATGCATGAATGTATGAATGTATAAATGTATGAATGTGCTTTCGAGTCTATGAATATTTGAATGTATGAATGCATGAATGTATGAATGTATGAATGTATGAATGTATGAATGTATGAGTGTATGAATGAATGAATATATAAATGTATGAATGTAAATTCGAGCGTATGAATATTTGAATGTATGAATACATGAATGTATGAATATATCTATGCCAAATGTGTTTTGGCTGCTGCTCTAACTACCAGTCTTAACTGTGACACTTGGCCAATTGGCAGCAGTGTTGGGCCATTTAATTTGTTTATTAACTCGACGCGCGCTGTCAACGCAATTAGCGCTTAATGAGCACAAGTCCGAGACACAAAAAACCAAAAAAGAAGGAAGAAAATTTCTTTTACACTTGACTATCAGCTGTAATATCATGAACATAATCATTAGCAGCAACAACATTATCATCATCTGTTCCTTAACATCATCATCATGAACAACATGCGCCACAAAACGTGCAGTGGAAACTTTCAACAAGCTGGACTACAAGCTGATGCTGATGCTGATGCTGATGTCGTCTAGAAAAACCACAACAACAATGTGGCAAAATGCTTTAGATGCAACGAACGATAGCGTAGATTGTACAGCAGATACAGCTGCATAAATATAAAGAATTCGAGAATAGACGAAGCCCGTTATACACTGCTAGCAAAATGATATATTGAGATTATATTATGTAGAGTATTTATTTGTCATTAGAGTCTCTAAAATTTTAAGTAAGTTTTTTTCTTCTATTTTTTTTTTTTTCTTGTTTCCATGTTGCATGTTGAATTCACCACGATTTTGGGTGACGGAAATGCAAACGCATAACTTTTGTCAGTGGCAGAATCAAGTGTAGCAGCAACAGTAGCAACAAAAACTATCTGCAGCAACCAACACAACTGCAATAGCAACAACAGCAGCAACAGCAGCAACAACAACAAGAACTGCCCTACATCTCTATAGTGTCCAGATGCTGTAGCCAAATCTCTTGCTCCCCAAACCCATTTACTAGCCACAAAATATGCTCAACGCAGCGCAAATTTTTGGTTTAGTTTACTGCAAGTCGACGCAGCCGACGTCAACGTCGACGTCGACTGCTGCAGCGCTGGCAAAGCCAACTTAATGTGTTGTCGACGCCAGCTGCGAAATTAGAAATTAGTATTCATGCCCCACAGTGTCATTTCCGCGAATGCGCGAGCAGTTGGCAAAAACTTTTTCCTACAAGCCTTTTGTATGCAGCAGCACTAAGGGAAGATAGACAGAGAGAGAGAGAGGAGGAGGAGAGGGAGTAAGAGATTGATATGCGTGCTACAAGAAACTGCCAGCAATATGGCTGATTATGAAGTGCTTCAACAGTCTCTCTCTCTCTCACTCTTCTTGCTGTTGTATGTGTGAGACAAGTTCAAAATTGCCAGAGTTCAAGTTAGCAAGTGCTTAGAGTGTGTTATGGCGCAACTTTTTCATATAAATCCTTAATTATGACATTATTTTGCATATTATAATGTTACGCGACAAGTCGCTGAGAAATGTTCCAAGAAAAAAAATAGAAAACAAAAATTTTATTAAAATATTTATAAAATTATTTTATAAAATCTTTATATATTTACAAAACTTTGAAGACATTTTTTTTGTAAATAAATTAAATACAAAATATTTAATTAAAAATTATTTATATAAAGTGAAATTAAGCGGCAAGTCTGAGAAGATTCTTTTCTGAGAAAATATAAATAAATTTTTTTTTTCAATATTTTTAAAATTATTATAAAATTATATTTACAATTTTTAGACATTTTATTTATAAATTAAATGCAAATCTTTTCATTAAAATTTATTTATATAAAGTGAAATTAAGCGACAAGTCGCTGAAAAATTTTCTGAGAAAATATAAATAAATTTTTTTTAAATATTTATAAAATTATTATAAAATTATATTTACATTTTTTAGACATTTTATTTATAAATTAAATGCAAATCTTTTAATTAAAATTTATTTAAATAAAGTGAAATTATGGCGAATGCAATTTACAGAACTCGTGCGACGCTTATGTGTCATTGACTGAGGCAATGCTTTAAGGCAAAGAATCTATAGTATAACTTAAGGCGCAAAACAATTGCAATTGAGTTTATACCAATGCCAACGACAAAGTCGACGTCGACGTCGGCGTCAACGTCAACGTCAACGCCACAACGAATTGCACTTACGACAAATTTTTGCGCCGAGTGTCAACCAAACAGAAATAAGCCTCAAATTGTGCCCAAGCATAGCAAACGAAGGCAACAGCAGTAGCAGTAGCAGGCAGCAGGAGCAGGCTCAGGCCTAAACGAACGACAGACGGCAGACAGCAAGCAGTAGGCGGTAGGCGGTAGGCGGTAGGCGATAGGCAGTAGGCAGTAGGCAGTAGATGGCTGGGCGACAGACCAATGCGAGTTGGTGTGTGGCAGAGTTGGAATATTTTGTACTTTATGCCAGCAAATTCCGTTGGCCAAGTGCCAAGTTTTACGCCGATGCACAGCCAGCCGCACAGCATCAGCAACGGCAACAGCAACAGCAACGGCAATGGAGCATCAGCATCAGTTGCCGTTGTATTCCTGCTGCTTGCATCACGTTGTACACGTAAATGGTAAGAGACAGAGTTTTGCAGCTAAAGTTGAAGCTGCTGGAATACTAGCAGGCCGGGGGAGAGATGTAGCATGTCATGTGGGCGTAGACCACACCCGGAGGCCAGTAGGTTGCATGTCGATTTTAGGCTTAACAGCGAGGCAACGAGTTCAAACTTGTCCTCATACGATACAAGGCCTCCAAATGGCCTCCCACTGGTCCCCATTGTCCTCATGGTCATAGTCTGAGTTTGGGGTCCAGCCTAAGCGGCCTGGCATTAAAACAAATGCAAATATGCTGCACAGGACAATAACAACAACAACAAGTAGAAGGAGTAGTAGAAGAAGAAGAAGCAGCAGCAGTCGATCGTCTGTGCTTTTTGTTTTAGTTGCTTTTTTTCTTTTTCACTCTACGCCAATTCGTTGGGTAGGCGTGGCGGCTGGCAAAAATATTTGTGGCTCAACACTTACGCCAAAAAAACAAAAAGAGAAAAAAAAAAAGGGATTGCAAATGTCTGAAGGCAGCAGCGGAGGGGGGACAAGAGTTTCGACTCATGTGTCGCCAACAGGGAACCCAACAAAATGAACAAAAAACAAAAACGAATAAACAAAATTGACAACTTAACGCGCGCGCACTTGCACAGCGCCCAATTTTCAATTAACAGGCAACGGAAAAACAACAACAACAACAACAACAGAAAAAAAAAAAAGAACGAGAAGTAAAAATCTTAATGCGCTTTTCTTATTGAACGATATTTTTATGCACAGACACATGAATTCATGCGGCAAATTAAAAACGAACAAATGAATAATTAAAATCCATAAAAAAAACAACAAACACAACAGCAACAACAACAACAACAACAATAATAATAAAAAAAAAAATGAAGGCCAATACTGAGAAACTGCTTTATGTTGCTTTAAATGTAAGTAAAGTTCATTTTGTAAAGCTGCGAAATTGTAATCAATGTTGTAAGTCTTCGCTTAATATACACTTGCACACACACAAACACACACACACACACACACACATGCATTTGGAAATAAATATATGTATTTATATATATTGAAGCTTTACTCATGAATGAATGGCAAGCGCAATAAATGAATTGTTAAAGGAAAGTTTATAAAAAATTTACATTAATTAAGCAAAATCAATTACAAAAAAAAAAAAATAATTTAAAATTTTTTATAGAATTTCAGAATAAATTTTGCAAAAGAATAAAAATGATAAATCAGAACTATTTATGGCAGCAACAACATTAAAATTGAAATACTGCAAGAAAAATAGAGAACAAAATTAATTATTTAAATTTAATTAAAAAATAATTTTATTGATAATAATTAAATAAATATATAATTGATAATCTTAATTACAAATATAACATTTATATTATTTTTTAAATTTTTTTAAATTTAAAAAAAAAATTATAAATATTTTATTTTTATTATTTTAAAAATTTTATTTTTATTATTTCATATTTATTTATATAAATATAAATTATAATCTTTATGTATTTTAATTATTATATAAAATTAAATTATATTTTTAAAATTTTTTTTTTAAATTTATTTAGATATTTATTTTAATTATAATTACAATTATTTGTTTTAATATTATAATATTTATATATTATTTTTTGATTTTTTTTAAATTTAAAAATGTTTTTTATTATTTGAAATTTATTTAAAACTTATAATTATATACAAATTATAATTATATGAATATTAATTAAATACTCGGAAATAATATTTATAGTATATATTTTAATTATTTTAATTTAATTTTTATTTAATTATAATTATTTAAATTTTTTTTTAATTTATTTAAATATTTATTTTTAAATATAATTACAATTATTTGTTTTAATATTATAATATTTATATATTATTTATAGATTTTAATTATAATTATTTTTTATATATTTTATATTATATTAAGCATTTTAATTATAATTAATTACAATTTTAATTAAAACTTTTAAATTAATATAAATAAATTTTAATTTATTTTAATAGTGCTTGCAAACAAATACCTTGTAGTATTGCACTTTTTACAGGGTATATGCAGTTAAGCGCCTATAGAATAATTAAAGTCAAAGCGCTTACAAATACTTCCTGTGCTCTGACACTTAATCCAATACACATACATATACACACACTTCTACACTTGCTGACATGTGACACACTATATGTAATTCACTATATGAGAGCGCGTATGTGTATGTGTGTGTGTGTGTGTGTTTGGGAGTGCTGGCTGTGTTAGACCCGCATGGGACAACATTTGGTTGTCCTGCATCATGTTTGTCACGGTTGTGCTCATGTATGTGCTAGACATATTTGTTTAGCCGCTTAGGCTTAAAAGTTGAGCCAAACTTTTGACCTTGAACGTCACACACATACACTTACACATACATAGAGTGTGTCTGTCTAGCATTGCGTTTGGTGTTGCCTACTTTTAAACAAGCGAATGTGTTTTTTTTTTTTTTTTGAGGAGAGGGAAGCTATGTTCGACGCTTGGTGTTTAGTTTGTATTTTGCAGCTTAGACTTTTCGACTTGAAACAAAAGTTGTGCCACAGACACACAGACAGAGACAACACTCATACAATCATATGCAGAGAGAGAGAGAGAGAGCGGAAGCGCGGGCAGAGGTAATGTAAACAATACTTGAAATTTGAAATTGTAAATGTTTGCACAATTCCAGCAACAGCAGCAGTAGCAACAGTAGCAGCCCCAAAATCACAGAACCGCTAGTCAGCCAACTACTTCTCTCTCTCACTCTCTAACCGCCTCAACGTAACTCATATGAATCCGTAAGTCTCCATCCATCCAGCACAGCCGCTATGGCAAAAGCCGTGGGCGTTGCCGCTATGTTTAACTAAAGTTTCGTACGCTTGTGCAAATAGCAAAAGGATTTCAACATCGTCGCCGTCAGCTTTCTACTTCAACGTGGTCCATGCACAAGCGGATTACAATCATAAGCGAAAATTAATGAATTATTTACCAGCAGCTTAGTTAAGCGCAAAATGCCCACGACTATGACTCTGCCTCTGCCTCTGCCTCTGCAACTGCCTCTCTGCGCGTTTCTATAATTCCAAGTTCTTAGCCACAGTGGCACAAAGGTGGCAACTCGGCACAAAACCCGCAGCTTACCCTCAATGTCAAAAGTTCTGCTTAAGTTAAATGCCTAGGCACGTTACGCGCATCCTGTCCTTCCCCCACCCCTTCCATCACTCTCTCTTCTTCTGTCTATTATGCTTCTCTAGAGACAGTAAGACCTTCAGCTGCTACCTGGTAATTAATTAGCCCAAGACATTTGTCAATATTATCTGTGACTCTTGTAAATTGCCATCAAATTTTCCTAAAATTTTCCTTATACCTTGAGGCAATCAAAAGAGTTTTCGATCTTTTTTTTATGATTTATTTTTGTGCGATAAATGCATAAAAAAGGCAATAAAATTATTTAAATGAAGAAAAATATGAAAATAATACATTTATTTATTAATAATAATTTAAAAAATATTTATAAAATAAAAAAAAAATTATTTCATTTAATAATTATTAAAAAAAAAAATCAATAATTATTTATTATATAAAAAAATATAAATATAAATACAAGAAATAAAAGAAAAAAAAAATATGTATAAAATAAAATAAATAAAATTAAAATATTTATCAAATATTAATAAACAATTTAAATATTTATAAAATAAATAAAATAATAAATTAACAATATTAATAATAATTTTTAAATATATTTTAAAATAAAAAAAAAATATGAAATTAATTTTCATAAATTTACAAAATTAATTAACAATATTAATAATAATTTATAAATATTTTTTAAAATAAAAAAAATATGATGAAATTAATTTTCATAAATTTACAAAATTAATTAACAATATTAATAATAATTTTTAAATATATTTTAAAATAAAAAAATGATAAAATTAATATTCATAAATTTACAAAATTAATTAACAATATTAATAATAATTTATAAATATTTTTTAAAATAAAAAAAATATGATGAAATTAATATTCATAAATTTACAAAATTTATAAATAAATTTATTAACAATAATTTCATAAATAAATAAAATGTTCAAGATTTGAATTGAAATTGATGTAAATTGTAAAGATTTATTACAGCTTGATTAATGCATATTAAATATACTTTAGTTATTATTTATGTTAATTGAATAAAAGAACATTTAACATGTAATTATTTAACCATAATTTAAGCACTTTAAATCAATTTGCAAAATTCACTTTTGCGGTTGTTTCCCCATTGGGAATTGGCCAAAACAAATGCATTATTGAAACTTTGTTTCTTCAATTGTCTTTGTGTGAGTATGTACGTGTTTATGTATGCGTGTGTGTGTGTGTGTGCATGTCTGTCATTATTAATCAATTGTGTAAATGTCTAAATAGCAATTAATGTAATTAAATGGCAAATCATTTACCGCATGTGACAATTTAAAGCATTTTGCATAATGTTTCCTTTGCTTTTTGTTGTAGTCGTATACTTGATATGAAGTTGGAAAAAGTTAATAGGAAAATCAATTCAAATTGTTACAGAAAAAATAAATAATATTTTTTAAAATTTGTATGCATAAAAAATAAATAAATGAAATCAACTAAAAATTGTCAACTTACGATGACAAACAATAATTTTATGGCAATCATATTTCCGGCGGAAATGACTGTCAAAATAGGCAGTTGCATTTTTGCAATGAATTCTAATTATTTTCTTTTTGGAAATTTTCAGCAACTTAAAATTGGTTTCCCCCTTGAAAGGCCAACGCCTATCGATGACGCAGCACATAGAGCATGACAATAAAATTGAAGGAGAGAATGAGAGAGAGTGAGATAGCGAGACAGATGGTCTATAATGCATATTAAGTTTTGTGGCAAGTTGCAATTGAAACAACTAATGGCAAAGGGCGCTGCAGCGCGTTGCACAGCGTAGACAAAGTTTCATCTTCTTCTTCGTCTTTTGGTTTTTATTTTGTCTCTTCTTGTCTTATGTTTTATTATGCAAAGCACGATGGCCTATGAAACGCCCTAGCCAACACTGGCAGAAGAACTCAGAATTGCGCTGAATATCCTTTCCTTTCCTTTTTTTTTTTGAAGTGCAAACAAAAGCAAACACAGATAAATCCATTATAAACGCACGTTTGCACAGACAAAGAGAAGGCGAACGACAGAACGACAGAAGGCTGAAAAACAGATAAATAATGTGAGCAAGCGAGTGAGTGAATGAGAGAGAAGAGAGAGAGACAGAGAGTAAGAGAATGTGCATGTGCTTTAAGCAGCAGGTGTTCATGCAGTTGTCTTGCATGCTTTAAGGACACTTCGCATTTTGCTTGCATTCGAGGTAATTAAAAGCGATTACGCCTCATTAAATGATAAAGAAACGTAACGCACGCATTATGTGTGTGTGTGTGTGTGTGTCTCTTTGTCTCTCTGTGTATGTGCATGGTCGAATTTACGAAGCAGCGACAGCAGTAGCAGTAACAGCGCGTTGCTTCATTAAAATGATAAACACGCACGCGATGCCAATGTCCTCGCCGCATGTCCTTGCCGCAAGCGGCTTGCAATTGCGGCCAATCCAACAACAATCGAAACAATAGCAACAGCAGCAGTAGCAGCAATGGCAGCAGCAGCAACGGCAGTAACAACAAAAAGTAAGAAACGCGCCTGGCGCACTTCCAACAATAAGCAACAATTTTAGCAGCCGCCAAAGCTATTATCCCAGCGCCAGGAACTCAACGCTACTTTTTGCTATGCTATGCCTGCCAGCCAGTCAGCCAGTCAGGCAACCAGCCAAACAACAAACCAACAAACACAGCCAAAGTAAGCAGCGCAGCAGAACGGCAGCAGAAACAGCAAGAAAAAGGGAAGAGCAACAGAGAGCGAGTGAGAGGCAGAGGGAAGAGGGAAAACACAAATTGTTTTTTACACATGTGCGCGCAACATATTAAATTGTAAACATGCATAAATGTTGTTTATTGGGCAGTGGCAAAACCAAACAAAACAATTGCAAAACCAGCAGCAAAAAGAAAGCTTAAGAAATTCATTGATGATGCATGCGAGAATACCCTGGAATTTAGCTATATATTATTATATCTTTAAAATATTTTAAAATAATTTATAAATTTGATTTTAAATAAAAAAAAAACTTTGTTGATGCACTGGGAAAATACCCTGTAATATTAATTAATATAAATAAATACAAATATTTATATAAAATGAGAAAGAAAATTTTAGCAAAATTATAAAATGTACATGATAATGAACTAGAAAATACCCTGCAATAAAATTCTATATAAACAATAAAAACAAAACAGCAAAGAAAATAAAATAAAATTTAATTTAGGAACATGAAAATTTCCTTTAACTGTTTAATTAATTTTTTATTATTGCAGAATAAAATATAAAATAAAATATTTTGCATGAACAAAAAATAAAATATTAAATTTAATTTAATATAAATGAAAAAAAAATTGTATGCTAAATATTTTACCAGAAAAAATACTAATATAAAGATAATTTTACATGAATAAAAAATAAAATAAAATAAAATAATATATTTAATTTAATATTTAAATATAAAATATTTAAATTAATAATATTTAAATTAATATTTAAATTAAAAAAAAAAACTCTAAGCTATATTTTAATATTTTCCCAGCAAAATTATTGATGCCAAGAAGAACACTCTGCCACATGTTATACCCTGCAAGCGTGTTACAAAAAAAAAAAAATGTAGAGCATATAAATGGGCGAATAATGTGTGGAAACAAGAGCTTCACTTGACTCAACTCAGCTCAACGCGACTCTCTCTCTCTCTTTCGCTCTTTCTCTCTCTGTCTCTGCCCCATCGTCGACTCGATTTCGACTACTTGGCAGTCTCAGCGGCAGTTGTGAGAAAAGTAAATGGTGTGATGACGTCGAGCGACGTTGAGCGACTATGAGAGGAAGAAGACTGAGTAGTATAGAGTAGTAGTACTACTATGAAAGCGTGTGCCAAAAACAATTTAATGTTGTTTGATGACGTTTCGAGCGTGCTGTGTGCTCCTTGAGGCTTAGCGAAAGTGTATCCTGTCAAAGGATATTATGCAACGAAATTATTGTAGTTGGCACCAAACAAAAAGTTTGTCGCAAAAATAAGCACAGACCTCTCTGTCTCTGTCTCTGCCTTCAGCAGCTTCAACTTCAACTGCCACAAGTAAGCTGCCAAAAGTCCTGCTGAGCCCTGGCCAAAAGTGGCATGTGTGTGTGTGAAGTAGCATGAGGTTAGCTGCTTGAAATGAGGGCGGAGCAATAAAGGCGACAAATGAGCGCCGCATTAGCGCCACCAAAACTGCTGCTGCCATTTAAATGCACAACAACAAAACAAAAAAAAAAAAATAAGCAGAAAAAATTAAAAAAAAAGGAAGAAAATTATATTCGCTATAATTATTTTGTATACAATTTTTTATTTTTTTTTTGTCAAGGATTAGCTTGAATAGCGTAGAACAGGATGCACAGCATGCCAAGGACAAAAGGCAGGCAGCAAAACATGCAATTTAGTGGCAACACAACAATAAGGAAACTAACAGCTTCAAATTCAAATTGTTGCCTGTTGGCCAAGCTTAAGAAATTCCAAAGAGAATAATTATGTGCAAGAAAAGCTGCTTAAATCTTTGTCAAAAAGAAAATGCATATTATATAAGCCTGCTACTGCTGCTACTGACCAAAGACTGTCTAAGCCTTTGTTTGACAAAATAGCAAAAGGAAATACAAAAAAAAAAAATGTTATAAAATTTTTAATAAATTTTAAATTTAAAATAAAAATAATTACTAATTCAAGCAGTTAATCTATATGAATTTTCTGCTGCTAAACAAAATTAACATAAATAACTAATTTATTTTGCCTAAACAATGCGATTAAACTGTAAATTTATTTGCTTAATGCGATTTATTGATATTTATTTTAACATGAAACCAAAAAATTGATAGTAAAACTTTTGCCATAAATTAAAAAATTATAATAAAAAAAAAAATGCAATTAGATAAAAATGTAGCATAGGAAATAAAATAGGAATTTATTTAATTATTATTTAATTATAATCAACTTAATATTATGTTAAAGTTCTACAAATGTTTAGAATAAAATGCTTTGCTTCAAGCACAAGTTGCCTGCTAAAAAGTTTTTATACATTTTTCTTTTTTTTTATTTTGTATTTTTGCATTTTGCAACTACAAAACTAGCAGCAGTAGCAACAACTGCAGCTATAACAACAACAACAACAGCAACAGCAATAAGCAACAATAATGATAATTCTCAGAGCAGCAATGGCAACGGCAGCAACAATGAGCAAAAGCTGCCTGTAAAACTTAACGTGCAACTTTTTACACACACACACATACACAGAGAGAAGTACAAATAGTTTTTACGCGTGTCTCTGTATCTGTGCGTGCGTATGCGAACATATCTTTGTGTGTGTGTGTGTGTTATGTGTATGCGTGTATTACAAAAGCCGCATGCTGGCAGCCAAGTGTCTCTGTGTATGCGTGTGTGTGTGTGTGTGATAATGCAATTGTAATTGTGGTTGTAAATGTGCATTTGCATTTGTTGCCAAGCACTTCTCACATTGCTTTTGTTGTTGTTACTGTTGTGCCAGTTGCAATTTGTTGTTGCTGCGGCAAATTTAAACAATTTGCACATTGTTAACATTTATTTATCACTGTCGTAACAATTTGTGGCCATTGTGTGTCAGTATGTATCTATGTCTGTCTCATTCACTCACACACTCTCTCTCTTTCTCTCACTTGCTGTCTGTATGTTAGTTTAAATTATCTTTCGCAGACAGTTGCCATAAATATTGCATCTATTTTTTTTTTCTCTCTCTCTCTCGCTCTAATCAGCCGCAAACGCAAAGCTCAACAACAACAGCAGCAAAACAAACGTAACAAAACTTTAAAATATTTCAAGTGCAAAATTTTAAAGTATAGCAAAAATAGAAAACATACAGCAAGAAAATACACCAACACACACAGAGACACACACACATAGACATGTCTAACATATATATCACTGACAACAGCTTGTGCCGAAAAATCATTGTGTTGGCTAACAGCAATTTTCTATATATAAGTAAGTTTCTTTTCAGCTATATATTTGTATATCTATGTGTATGTGTCTGTGTAAGTGAACCACTTTATATTTTCATGTGTCTGTGCATGTGTGTGTGTGTGTCTGCGTGTGTGTTTGTATATTTTTGCTATTTATTTATCAAACAATATGCAGCTGTTGCATTTCCCATACGCATTTTCCACGTATTTTGAATTTAATGCCAAACTTAATGCATACACGCCTTCCCCCCCAGCTCACAAACTACGTTTGTTTAAATGGCTGTGTGTGTGTGTGTATATATATATACATATGTATATGTATATATTAAACGATTTCTTGAGTTCAAAAATAGCAGCAGCAGTAAGCAGTTAGCAGTCGACGCAGCAGACAATCAGCAAATTTTGTTCGCATTGTTGAAATGTTAGCAAATGCTACGCCTGAAAGTATGCATTGAATTTTTGTTTTTAGGCTTAAAACTGACCTTAACACTGACTTAACACTCTGCACTTTTGTGACTCAACAAACTAACTGTGCAGTGCATGGCAAGGCATGTAAAATCAAAATTTATTGACTAACCACACACATACACACACGCACAAACACACACAGCTTGTAACTGCAGCAAGTTAAAATATTTTGATATTTATGTGACTTGCAAAATGTTTTTTTCCTGTATAGAAAATATGTTTACAATAATGTTGAAAATTGCATAATGCTAAGTTACAAGCTTACTTTATGTCATACTAACTCAAATGGAATTTGAATTATGCAGCTGAACTGCAGTAACAATTTTGTGCTTACAAACAGTAGAAATATAAAAACATCATAAATACAAATACTAAAATTACACCAAAAAAATGTCAAATGAAAATCAATGATAATTTGTTTTATTTGAGAAATTTTCTAGATTTAATGGAAAATATTTTTTAATAATTAAATATATAATTATTATTGATTTACGAATTATTTATTATTAATCAAAAAGTGATTTGTTATAAATTTATAAATTATTTTTTATTAAATTAAAAATTTTTTATTATTACTTTAAAAATTATTTGCTATTATTTTAAAAATTATTTCTTATTATTTTATAAATTTTTTTTTATTAATTTAGAAATTATTTATTATTTTAATTTTATTATTAATTTTATTTTTTTTTATTATTTATTTTTTTTTATTATTTATTTTTTATTTGTTATTAATTTTTAAATAATTTTTTTAGCAATTTTAATTTAATAATTATTTATAATAAAAATATTTAATTTCATATAATTATTTAATTTTTTATTTTTTATTCATTTTTATTTATTTATTTATTTTTATTTATTTCTTTGATTTATTTTTAAATTCCATTAAAATATTATCATAAATATTGCTGCAGTCATTTTGCAACTTAGTCAAAATCAAATCAAATTATTGGCAATTCATCATATTATTTTTTATAAAAATTAAAAAAAAAATAAATAAATAAAAAAGCAAAAGTCATAATAAATGCATAAAATGAGAAATATATTTCTGTACTTTTTTTCTCTATTTTTTTTCTTATATAGAAAATAAGATAAGCAAGCAAGCAGAAGAAAGTGTAGGAAAATTATTACAAATTGCTAACCAGGCAAATGCAATGCAATGACTTCATGGAACGCATTCGCAAGCGCAGCTGCAGCTGTGGCAGCCAGTCAGCCAAGCAGGCAAGCAGCAGCAGCATCAGAAAAAGCATCAGCAGCTGTTGCTGCGACGAAGACTTAAAACGTCGCTTGGCATAAATCCCCACACAGTAGCAGCAGCAGCAGGGGGCAGAGGCAGAAGTAGAGTGCAAGCTGCAAGCGGCAGTCAGTTGCCCCGCACAGCTGTTTCTTGGCCTACACCTAAGCGCATTTGTATTAAATCGAACGTGTTCCTTTCGTATGGCTTGTGCCAAGACTTGTGTGTTACATTGCTGCTACTGCTGCTACTGCTGCAAGAAGTACACGGAACTGTTTTATTTATTGACTGCACGTAGCGTATATCCTTATAATTTTTGTATGTCTTTACTTCTATGTCTCTGCATGTGTATGAGAGTTCTACATATGTCTCCCTTTTTTTCTCTATGTGCAGGCCGCATACAGTCTTTGAGCACTGTCGTAACGTCTGTCGTCGCTGTCTGTCTGTATGTTGCTTTTTGCGCTCGACTGCACGTCCAAATATCTACAACAATTTCTTCGTCAATGGCATTGAAGGTAGCAAAAGTTAGTTTGTTGTTGTTGCTATTGTTGTTGTTGCTGTAACTGCTGCTGTTGCTGCTTCGTCTCTTACTATTCTTTGCTACTGTGTCTTCCTCTTCTCACTGTATGTATGCAATCAACTGAAATTGAAACCTGCAACAAATGGCCATGTTTGACTTTTTGCAGCGGCCGAACATATTACACTGTACCCCGAAATCCCCCAAATTCCCCTCAAATATATATATAAAAAAAAAAAAAGGAAAAATCTCACTCCAAATCGCCAACGTTCTGCTGCAGTTTGTACATTTTAACGGCTCTTGAGCAAATAAACGATTTTTGCATTTTAGATTTTTAAGCGGCCTTCTCTGTATATACAAGTATATAAAAGTACAAATGTGTATTTGTATGTGTGTGTGTGCATTTGCTAACCAATAAGTACAGAATTTAGGAAAATTGCATATCGATTGAACAGATCCTTGGCAAAAATAAATGTAACGTATTTTATCAGTCTTTCAATGTATGTCTCTCTCTCTCTTTCTCTATGTGTGTGTGTGTGATATGTAGTACTATAAAAGTGTGACTGACTGCCGCCTTACCAGCTGTAGCTGTATGTATTCTATATTATATTTTAATATTTTTCTCATCTCTTTTTGCTGTTTTTTTTTTATTTTTTGCATATATGTTTGAGCTTGCTAATGTATTTGTATGTATGAGTGTCTATGTTTGTGTGTGTGTATGTGTAGTATATTCCAATTCGTTAGCCAGTCGACTGCTCATTTCCTGCTTGAGATTACTTTTGCATATGCGCTATAAGCTTTCGCTATATAAGCAATTTTGATTTTGTAGCTCAAATTGTGACAACGCTGATGATAATTGCATTTTGTGCAGTTTAAAATAAATAAAATAAAATAATTAAAAGATTAATAAATCTAATATTTATTTACATATTTATTTATATT